>JAAOAS010000360.1:0-123957 GCA_013396035.1 Fusarium pseudocircinatum
ATATTAATATTATTAAAGAGAAGGTCTAAGGTAATTAAAAGGTAGTATTAAAGTTAAGTTTTTAAGTTAATTATAAGGTTAGAAATACACTTTGACTCTAACACAATGGCAATATCATGGTGCTAGACAACCACAAGTTGATCAATCCCGTAGATGCAGTACTCTCCAGAGACCACCTAGACTACAATATCCGACGCAAACAATTACGCCAGGCTATCTTACAAAGATTCATACGCCATACTTCCAGCCACGGCCGTCTCGTCGTCTTCACAGGTACACCCCCATCTTCTGTGCCATCATCTAATTAATACTCACACTCCCTAGGCTTTCAATCAGACAACGAGCTGGGTCAAAGTGTGGCACAAGAGTACGCAAGCGCCGCGAGGCATGCAGACCGCCCCTTTCTTCCCGTGTACTTGACTTGTGGTCTTGAGGCAAACATTGGACGGGTAGACAACGCAGAGAGGATGGCGACTGGGACTACGAAGTTACTCGATCGGGAGCTTCTGCGAGACATGAGGAGGCGGTGCGAGCTGTTTAGGTTTCGAGGTTATCCGGGCTTGATGATTGATTCAACTGACAAAACGGCTTTGCAGAATGCCGAGAAGATTCTTGATACAGTGGAGGGATGGCGAGGTGCAGAGTAACCATGAGTGACAACGGCGGGGGAATATCATGTTTTGTCACGGCTACGGAAGGCTTTCCAGGCCCCAAAAAATTAATTACACAACGCGAGATACGTTTGGTATCGGGAGTAAGTCCAGACTCGGTGCGCTCAGGTAATTTGGTGTTTGGTGGTCGAAGCGTGGGCAGATATGCAGACTCCCGCATAGGGGAGGTCAACACCCGACGGATACACCACAAAAATGATGACGCGGCATGAAGCAATTGTGTAATCTCACAGTATTAGGTGTAGTAAATTGGTAAATGCAGTGCTAGTTGGCATCGGGTCACACGTTTCGTCCTCGGAATGGGGAGGCTCGATGCCCTCCCGCCTGGACGTTGGGTATCATATTAATGATGACAACACGGGATCCAGCAGATATGACTTTATAGAAATCATTATGACATGTTAGTTTCTTCAAAGACAATCGAATCATGTGCGAGAGCACTGCTCCTTTCCATCTTAAATGCTTGTCCCCTCCCTCCATTCCCTTCTCTTCTTTCTTTCTCCAGAGTTCACCATTCCCCCTATTTGTCACTATATCTTGCCCTCTCGTCACCCTCGTGCTTGTCCAAGTCTTCTTGGTTGTGTACGAAGTCCACCCCAAGTGTAGGCAGTACTGGCACCGAAGCACCATCCCCTTTCATGATATTTTGTCCTTCATCACTCCTATACGACTTGGAGTACCCTTTATCCCTCACTGTACGAGCGAACTGATGGCACCACCAGATGCCTAAGTCTTGCCCTGTACAGCTTGATGTTCTTCCTGAGGAACCATGATATCCATGGTAGCCAAAGACAAGACGTTAGGCACGAGGACAACGAGTATACTGCCCATTTTGTTAGTTTGTCTTCATTGCCTCTGTGTTGGAGCCGAAGACTCTTCTAACACTCAACCTCACCACATCGTCCCATGAACTGGACATTACCCTTCTATCGCATATCAGCCCCCCTCTGATCTGGGCAGTGAGCCCATGTTTCCTACCCCTTTACCAACTCCGCCAATTATCCCCACTGCTCGAGTCTGCACATCGTCAAACTAGCGGTCAAGTCGAAGGGATCATGGCATTCACGACTCGTCTGCCGGGTGTCTCTGACTGGACACCCATATTGCCCGGCTTCGAGTCTGAGCTGCGGAATCCACTTTGCTGTTCCCCTGGCAGCGGCGCGACAGAACACCAACCATGACAGCCTTGTTGCTCCAACCGACGTGCAGCGAGACAACCACGATCTCTCATGGAAGAACCGCCTAAAGTGGTTAAATAATCGACTTGCCGTTAAGGAACATGCACGCTACGTAGTGCTTCGTCCTGGACAGCCACCTTGTTGCTCCTCCCAAGCATTATCGTTCAGCTGCACAGCATGACTCTGCCTCCGCACCAGAAAACACCTTAGTACCAACCGCATGCACTGCGACAAAGGGAACTATCCTTACGCCCTTAGCTATGCCCTGCCACGTCGAATGGTTCCCTACGTTACCACAAAGCGAAGGCCAACTTTCCAGACAATCTGCATCAACCAGCACGAAGCCGGTGCTATTACCTCTGGAACCAAAGCTGTACCCAGGAAAGTTGTGCCCGGACAAGCCCAGCTGCAGATCAAGGACCCGACTTCGCCTGCACCTGCACCTACACCAGCACCCGCGCCGCACATGATGGCGTACCTACCAGAAAGGTGTGTCTAGGCTTCAGTTATATCCTCACAGACAAGGAGTTCAACCGGCATCCATGGAGAGGAGACCACTCATGTCGCATCCGTCAATAATCTTGGGGCGTTCCCAGACGGCTTACTTGCTCCCCGACATGTTGTGCAAACAACGAACCTTCCATGACCTGATTAGTGTCACGTCACAAGGGAAGTCAATTCAAGATTAAAAGCTGGAAGCGTGAGTAAACCTATTGAGTGTGGTTCATTCTTCCCCTAGCTTTGCCATTCATGCAAAAGATGTACAGAGACTTCTTTTGAAGAATATCTGGAAGAAGGGCTGCCATGCTGTCCTGGAGTTCGCTAAATTGAAGACGGATGAGGAAGCGGTTCGCGCACTTCTCAGCGGTTTGCCCTACATCCTGACCGTCCGGGAAATACTTCCATCCTGACCTACACACGAGCTATAAACAACCTGGAGTGCCAAATCTCACTCACTACTCCAGCTTTTGTGAGGACGGGCACAGCCTTCAAGTCGCCATTTTACTACGGGAGTCGCTTGACATCATCTTTTACCAATCGATAACACTCCAGTTCAGTTGGATCACATGGAACAGATGATTGGACTGGTTTGAGATATTGTTCTACTGACTGAACCTATCAGATCTCTCTGGATCTTTGATACCGTCAACTTTGTGTGGCAAGACATGAAGACGGAGACGACACTGAGCAACCTGCACGAAAGACATCTCGCGCTACAACGACACCGCCATATGACGGACTTTTTGGGTTCTCAACATTCTCCTCAACTACCCGCTGCTCAACTCAAGCCAGACGCTCGCTCATCTTTTGCTCGGTTACCGCATGAACAAGGTTCGGCTGTCTAGGGCATGTCTCAAGTGCGTGATACTAGCTGCTCATGAAAGGGCCCATTCTGACTGGGAAACCTTGGAGGACTCCCGCATTAGGAACGATCAGGGTTGTTCTCAGATCAGCCAAGAACACGTCCCAAGTTACTATATACCATACTGGAAATGACGGGAAAACACTGTTCTCTAAAACCATCAAACAAAGTCTTGATCCTCAACGGGCAAAGGTAACGAATCTATCGCCTACGATCTCCTTCACCATCACAGCCTTCTACGACATGGCAGCAGTATGAAACTCGGACACCATCCCCATTCGCTGCGCAACCCACGAGCAAGCGAAAACTTGGCCTGAGCGACACGACAAGGAGAAATTTCAATTCAAGGACTGACGTTCTTCATGTCAGTGACTGGATGCATGATCTACTACAACTCAACTTGGGCGTATGTTAACATAGCTAAGTAACTGGACAAGAAGATCGTGGAAGGGGTCAAGTTGAGCTTTAACGAGACGTTATTGTTAGAAGCCTTACCCCTTCTTTCTCTTACCCATGAGCGTTAAGTTGCAAGTACGAGGCTCTAAACACTTGAACAACATGTGTTTTATAAGCCAAAGCGTCCGAGTCATACTCGTGAGATATCTGCTTGGTTGTTGAGCAAAGGCGATAGAGACATCTCCCCAATTCCTACTCGCCCCGATGTGTCACACACCCGCGACGCTCTTGAACCCTCCACCACGACTACCAGTCTGAGCGACATTAAGCGTCAACTCTTATATCAGATTGAAGATAACACCCAGAAGCAACGCCGAAAGGAACAGGTCTCGGATCTGAGGGCGCACCTCTACTCGCAAGAGGCTGCATCAAACGTCCAAAAGCACGCGTCTTGGCTCGCCGAACTTGAGGCTGGCTGCACACCACGGAGACAATCTACCAGACGTGGTCCGAGACGACATGGAATCACGTTTTGAGGACGCGGCTGACATCCGCCGCAAATGATCTAGCACCCGTACCAAATTGTACTTCCGTTTACTGGAGACCAACGGTTCCATCCCAAAGGGTCTGATTAACCCTCCCGGGACGGCCTCGGTCACTTCAACAAGCTACCCAGCGACGCCAATAACTCAATGAAGAACCAATTTCAACACTTCACATCTACTATGTACGGGAAGAAGATGCATATCAATTCAACACCTCGCATCTATCACGTAAGGGAACGAGACCAAATCACTGCGAGTGTTCTTCAGCATGACACCGGCTCAGAGCCACCTCCGCCAGCCAGAAAGCCCCGCAGGTCAGGAGGGGTAGAGCCGGAATCAATTCAGGAGCAGATACTGAAACTGAACCCTGAGGCCCTTCAGAAAGCATACGAAGTTGCGAAACTTCTGCGTGATGCCAGCAAGACTCTCCTAAGTGCTCAAACACAGATATCAATCTGGACGTATATGGCTGGCAGCGCCCAAAGAAGCCAAGGCCCAGATCGACTCAGGCCGCGTACTGATAATCAACAACTAGCAACCGTTCAATTGGAATAGTAACCCGATCCAAGTTATACTTGAGCGTATCAAACCCGGCAAGAAGAAGCACTCAGTGATTGTATCAATATCTAAGATAGATACTATAGACAAGCACGGGAAGGTCGTTGACTGTCACGAAGCCGCCCAGGATAAGACCTTGAGTGAACTCAAAGACAAGTTCCAGAAGGGTATGCCACCAACATGATCTCAATACTCATCCAGTTCTTAACCCTCAGCTTTCAAGCATCAAGAAATACATCAAGGCTGCCAACTTGGGTCCGCATGAATCTAAGTGCTAATCTTGAAGCCAACAATCTCCCTCCTGGGACTGATGCCATTCGTTTCCGCATCCATATAGATGGCAAGCTTTTCGAGGACACCCTCCCTCTTCTAATCTCACCATCATATTTCATTAAGTTATCTTCTGCCACCAAGTTACCTGCTTTCTTACGATCTTGTATCATCAGCTTCACTTGTATCAACTTGACCTTCTATCCTCTCTCGATATCTCTGTCTTGACATTTCTCTCTTGACATTTCTCTCATGCCGAAGACGTGGTGCTCTGTCGCATTGGCACAAGCACAAGAAGTAGGGATGAAAACAGCGACAGGGGCAATTTCATCGCGAACAGCTGAAGAGAGAGTACTAAAAATAGCAAGAGAAACTCGCACGAAAGTCTCAACATGTCAGAGATACTACTCTGACTGAAGATGACGAGTCTCACAGCCACTCCACCCTCCTCTTACTAGCGTGGCACCGACGGTGCCGAGTGGCAGAAACATCGAGTTTATGCTGCTCAGCGAAGGCGGAAATCACACCGTATCCCATGTCAACGATTTCTCCCGAGATACTTTTCACATGCCAACGAGCCCTGTCGAGATTCTTCCGCCCAACTCTCATGACATAGGTGCTGACATGCCAGAGGAGGATGAGCGGCTAGACGTACATGAGATGATCGAAATCTCCACCTTCTTCCGAGAATGTGATCTACAACTTTTCGATGAGGCTCGTGTCCTCCATGTCGGTCGTATGCGTGCCTGTGGGTACGATGAGACTCTAGGTGTCGACATCAATCCATCTGATGCAAGAGAGCGATGAGTACCGGGATCTGATGCACCATGTCTTCAACGGGTCCAAGTACCATGTCGACGACAGTTTATCAGTCGGTGCCGTGGGAGGTGCCAGGCTTGCGTTGACGACGGCGTGCCCTGCATCAAAATAATAGGGGTCGGAGATGCTCATCACCAGATACCAAAGACTCTAACAGACTCCTCTTTTCAGTTCAGCACTACTCAAATTAGACAACTTACTGAGTTTCTTTAAAGAGGGATAAGACTTATTACAAGGCCGTGATAAGGTTCTACTCACAATGTCTCTGCGGAAAGACCTCCCGTAAGGCTCAAGATGACGCCAACTCTTAACCTGCGCCGAAAACTCGAAAGATCAGTGCGCGAACACATCGATTTTTTTCCCACAGTATCACAGTGTCTAATTTACTCAGGACCTAGAGAAGTGGCGTACTGGGTTTAGTTGCATCTTGTCAAGCCTCCGGATATTCGACACTTGGCAACGAGCTAGATCTGCCTTTACGCAGGTGGAGAAGATGACTGTCAAGACTGAAAAGCATATGAGAGAGGAGAGGGTTGAGATTAAAGCCCTTAAGGAAAAGGGTGCAAAGGCACTGGAAAAGAATGCATCGACTTCACGCACGAGAAGAATCCTCCCCAGCCGAAACACCGACGAAGCACACGGATACATGGTAATCCCTCGCCGCGATGTGTCAAGGATGGCACTTGTAATAACTGTGGGCAAACAGTCACAGACGTGGAAAACCACAGGCGAAAGTGTATCAGACGAACCGCGCAGATGACCAATCAGCCTGTTAAAGGAACAACAGACACAGATACACATCACCAGTCAACACATGGCCCAAGAAGATACTCAGCTGTCTTGGTTCAGCACTACAACAGAGTGCTCTAACATCATCACGTTCAAGCATCATGCCAGGAAAACAGCCCGACATACCAAACACTACATCGCAATTATTTTGATCTCGAAAATTGCCAAGATCTTCACTGTCTCGCTGATGCCGCCGGGGTAGGGTCTTTGTGTGATGGAACCTAGCGTCGAATTGGCGAACATAATATTGACTGGGGTCAACCTTGCCTATAAGGACGAACGGAGCAAGTGATCAAATACATGGATTTGCTCACTGTCGATGATATCAGGAAGATAATGCGTTGACTTGGCAACTCTCCCGAGGCTTACAAATCGGCGGAAACCAACCGGATCCGAAGCGAAGAGACTCAGTGTTATAATACTGCCATTTGGTGTACCAACAAAACCGCTGCAAGCCTTTTCCTCACAAGAACAGAAGTGCCATTCAAAGTTTTCTCAGGAAGATGCCCGATAAAAAACACAACACCAGAAAGCGCAAGCGCAGCGCATCTGCTGGCACACCAACAATCCTCGTCATCCAATTTAGCTGCCCCCGACCAGTTGACAAGTCTGGGGAGAAGGCTGCGAAGACAGTGAAGACCTCAGAGATCAAGACTGTGGAGTCCAAGACGGAGCGCAAAGGGGGAAAGTCTCTGGCCGCAACGTCCACTCGCCTCAGTGAGTCGGATAGAAAGGCCCTCACTGCTTCCAAGAGAGCTATGTTTGCTGCTGTCTCCTCGAAGGGCAACGGTTCAAAGACACGCACCACTCTTAACTCCCAGCGTGACTTGATCCAAGAGTGCGATAACGAAGGCATCGTTAAGATCATCAGCAGTGGGACCCCCTACATGGCGATGCTGTACGACAGTGCCGGTCTTGCTGTGGCTATTCCGCCCCGGCCGCCGTGGCGGATTAGGAGGCTCGCGAAGCAGCCCGCCAAGCAAAGGTAGCAGCCCGGAAGGCAGCAAATCAGTAAGAGACTGACGAAGACACTGCAGCGGCGAACCCTTAGGCGATAAGTTGAGGTGCGGGCTACATCGTTTCTGGCAACAGGCAACTGCCGGTCGACCGCATAAACAGGTACTGTCGGGTTAGGCTGGATCCCTCTCTCATGGAAGAACCGCCTAAAGTGGGCAAAAGCTCAACTTGCCATGCAGGGATATGCACGCTATATAGTGCTTCATCCTGGCCAGACAGCTTACCTGCCACCAGGCACAATTCACTTCGTTTTTCGCAAGATCGGGGAGTCGACTCTGATTACAGGGGGCGAGGTCGCCGTATATGGGAGAATCCAGACTCTGAGGCCTCTCAGAACCAGGAGGCTCAAGCCCCGATTGATGTATGTTCGGGAAACTGACGAGTTCAGCAAAAACAGAGGGAATGTCTCACCAGCTGTTGAGTGTTTGCTCAGAAACACATGTTATGCTCAGAGAACAAGATCCAATGTGCTGCTTTCCAAACCTGAAGGACTTTGGTCAAACAGCGCAAGTACGGGAACAAGTGGCTCGACTACTGTCGATTCACGGATGATGATGGCAATACAGTATTCGAGCGCGGGTTGCTCTGCTTCATACCATTGCGTCAATACAAGTCGTTGGATGTGTCAACGTGACTACCTTATCATCAGCTGAGTAGCATTAATGGGCAGCAACCAACCATTCTTTCGAACAAGCACAAACCCTTCTATACAACGTCTTTGCCACTTCTATAGTACCTGAAATGCGGGCAATTATTCATAGATGGAGCGATCTTTGGTGCCATCGAGGGAATCTCACCACCATATCGGTTTTATATGTTGGAGAGAGGGCTCACATGAAGGCTTCACCTGTCTGGCTTAAGAAGGAGGCTTTTCTAAAGCCGAACCGGGACAGGCCCCAAGTTATGATATCGAACTAAAAGAAGTTGGTCCCGCACAACGTCAAGAGCTATTCCGATCACCGATTCAGAGAGCCCATAGACGCAGAAGCGGTGGTCTGCGAGTACTTGGATGACGAATCCTACCGGAGTCTTGGAGTCTCTCTACCCCTTGGAGTGACAATGCCATCAGAAACAATGTCCCAACACGGCTCCAGCTGAATCCGGCCCTATAACACAACTGCCAAAACTCATCTCATCTTGTTGATATCACATGCTGAGCTTATGTCGAAAATCAGAAGGTCTGATCGCGAGATGGCGAAAGCAAGTTCTTGCTAATCTTCACCGCCAACTGGTCAGAGAGAGAGACAAGATCATGAGCTCTCATCTGGCTAAATACCGGCTCAATAAAGGCAATTTGAAGCAGGTCGAGATTCGTGAAATCTTGGGTGGGCTGATCCCCCCAGGCGCTCTGGACTTCTCCTAGAGAACAGCTGCCTGGAGATATAACTGCCTGGGGACAACTTATGCATTGATCTCACCCAGAACGAGGATTGGTCTCCAAAGCGTAATGACTCAAAGTGGCAGTCTGTGAGATAGTGTAGTGCGATTCGAAGAGACCAGAGCCTTGAAACACAACCTCTTGACTTTTCGACAGTACCATGTTCCTGATTGATGATTTCTACTCTACACTCGATCACCCCAATCATGCACACCGGGAAACGACCAAATCAAGAATATGTCGAGCACTGCGTTTCAGAGTCTGGCCTTTCTTCCAAAGCCATGTCGACGATGACGATGAGGCACACTTTTCTGGTGGTTCAGATACAACCATCAGGCCGTCACCGCGTTCGACACAGGGAGACCTTCATACGTTAGAACAGATCCCTCATCTTCCCGTACTTCTGCTAAGACACAAGTGGATAGCCGGTCAGACAGAACCGAGATGAGGATGGGGTATGGGAGGTTAGACTTCCAAAAGTATGCCGCGGGAACAACCTCCGGTCGTTTTAGGGTCCATTGGCTCTCGAAAGATATACCGAATCAACCAATCTGCACCACAGGCCAAGATCTTGAGCAACGCTCCAGCCGCCGTGGCGGATTGGGAGGCCCGTGAGGTAGCACGACAAGCAAAGGTGGCAGATCTTAAGGCTGGAAACCAGTGAGAGTCTGAAGAAGACACTGTAACGGCGAATTAGGAGTGGCGCCTTTTCTGGTAGGAGGCAAGTCTTGGTAGACTGCATGAACTACGCCTTGTATTTGAGAGAACCTGGTTCACTGGGTGGGCTATCCGAATACTCAATTCTCATGGGACTCCGAGCACATCGCGATGAATATCACAAACAACCCCAGCTTTGCCAAGGGCTCACGATGCCCATAGAGAAAGTGCAGCCAGGCCCCTATGACAGCGCCGACTTACAAAGGCGGATCCGAGACCAGAAGGTGCGAGATACTTCTGCTTCGAGAGAGATGCAGGTCAAGGAGGATCGCCTTGCTCAGTAGAGAACTGCGCAAGAGGAACGCGAGCGAGAGATACAATTCAAAGAACACCAAGCAGTTAAGAGACGCCAGAAAGCTAAGTATAACCTTAAGCAATAACAGAAACAAAGGGAATATAATTAAGAAGAGGCTAAGAAGAAATATTAAGCTGATTACAAGCGACAGAAAGTGGAGGAACAGAAACGATGTGATTAGGAAGAGGTTGAGAAGTAACGCAAGTATGAAGAGGCTAAGCGTCGGCAACAGCAGACCTCGCCTTTTGGTCACAAGTTCGAGTGTTAGCTCCTATGCCCGAGCCACAATGTCTCAACGATCTTTGAACGGCAACCACGCAGTATTCCACTATTCCACTATTTGAAGCTTGCGGCTGAGATCCGCCCCCTTCAGCTAAGTCTAGGCTTAGCCATGAGCTACCTGGAACCCCCTTCTCATGAAACAAAAGAAAACGCGAACACGGTGTAAGGATTCGCCAGATCCAAGTCTCTGAGCTTGTAATGAAGAACCCGCCAGCGAAACGCAATAAATCCCTCGGCGCCAAAATAGTTGTCAACGACGGCGCAAGCTGCGGTGCCGTTATACTCGCTATAAGCCAACGGACACTCAGCAAAGGTCTTCCGGATGTCTGAAAGGAAGTGCCAGAAAGAAACCAAGAACAAGGCCTCTAGCAGTAAGAAGGAGCCTTAGTCGCCTTGTTGATTCCATCTTTGACGAAGCGCCGGCTGATGAAGCGAGCCCTGAGCTCATCGCCTGTGCATATGGGTTTGCCAGATGTCATGAAGTTGCTTGTCGTGAGTGTATCGACAAATAACGGACTAAACCTTCATGGGTTTGCGAGATGACCGAGTCTGGTAGCAAGTCTTGACTTCATTGACACATCCAGCCCAGCTATAAGTACACTATTGCCATCAAAGACGTTGTACCCATGGCGAATCACAATGCGGCCCAAAGGAAGCCTGCTGAGCCAGTACTCGCTGAAGCATCTTCGGTTGCCCAGTTATCCATCTAGCGAGACGAATTCGTGGACCACCGAAACGACACTAGGACGAAGACGATTCAACACCAAGAACAGATCAGACAATTCCAATGTCTCATTCCCTAGGCATAAGTCTCATTCAGTTTGGTCCAAGGGGTGTCCTACAATCACGACCGCAGCCTACATCAGTCTGCAGTGCAAGTGGGCCAAGTCCTTCATGGCTGGCTGCCGCCCGCGAGTTCACGCTTCATGTTACGCACTTAGGGTTCCTTATCTCTGGCCAACAACGCCTCTTCCCTTTGCTTACCGACGCCTCTTTTCTCTGCTCAGCAGAGCTCTCCTCCGCGATGGATTAGATGACACTACCATCCCCTGCACCTACACACAATGAGCGTGAAGAGGGAGCGCAGATCCTGAGCGACATGTCAGACCATCAGCATCCGACTTACTCTATCTACAGCAACTCCAAAAGACAACGCTGGCCTTATTCAACAACCGAAGGAGGCAAACGGCCATAAGGGTAATCAAAGCAGAGAACTGAATATTACCCAGCAACTCTCAGAGCGACCATATCTATAATGACACCCAGATCTATCCATCACACACAGCTTACTGAACTAGCCTAGGACATGAACTGGACGGTCAGTCCATAAGAAGATCTCGTTTCTCATCCTCTGGGTAACCGGCTCAAAGCATGGATCCATGAGCTTTCGAATGAGAACCCAAAGAGGGGCAAGATTGACGCGCGGGTAGCTGTCAATGACTCCGTCCATAGAGGTCGATGTGCTCATACGAGAACGAGGTCACGATTATCCTGGGAAAAATCAGGAGATATGATCGCGCTATCAGCCATTTGCAGATCCTTGCCTCGGAGATATCCTCTTTATACACGACCTTGCATCTCATCAGGAGTCGGTAGCCACACGCCCTCATAGATGTCATTTCTTCTATGGTCGACCCAGAAGACTTAGATACACGTTTACGTGAAATCTTCGATGCAAAAGATGTCTATCTCGACGAATGGGATCATCGAGCGAACCATACCCTCGCCTCGACCATGCCAGGTAGTGATATCACTATCTGGCATGATGCTATGCACACCAACGCAACTTGGCGAACGACCCAAAGGGCACTCGGGCAAAGGAACACGATTAAACGCAGAAGCATCGCCAACGTGTCAGACAGACAGAGACCGAGGCCAAAGGTCAAGAGCGCACTCAACAGAAGAAGGCGAGTTCCATGGATAGAATGGTCTAACAAGTCGGGGTTCTTCTAAGATAACACTGGGCCGCACAGGGATCTGGACCAAGAACGGAGGGAACAGTCGAGACTCAAGATCTCGAACAAGGAAAAGTTCGACGATACCACAAAAGTGACAGACAAGAAACCCAAGCCAACCAATGTGGACTATATACCCCAGGGCCGCGAGTTCGGTTTTTTCATGACTGCCCATTGCACCTAGGCTGAACCTCATGGTTTTAACAAAATAGATCTTGCTTGGATCCAAAAATACTGTCCTGAGTCGGGTGCGGATGATAGGATTTATCACCTGGGTAAAAACACCATCACAAGACGCGATATTGCTGTCATAGACCCTTTTACCATCAATGCCGAGTTTACAACCGTAAGCCCAACTCAAGCAGTTGTCCATAGAGGCGGGTTCTAGTTCGCTTCGTGCCACTTCTAGGGGCAGCTGCGTCTTTGCGCTCCCCGCCACCCTGGGTGGAAGCATTGCTTCAAGGGGTCCAACGCACTCTGTTAGAGCAAGATGTTGAGTTCTTTTACCGCATACCAGAAGCCAGGATGCTTCCTCCCATGATCTATGCGATCCAGAGTCAACACCAAACTTGTCTCATGAAACAATCTCTTCGACGATCGGTAGAGAGCTTAAACGTGGAGCAAGAACCTGCTTTCCTGAGAGCGTTTAACGAATTACCCGGTACTCGCTGAGATTTACCGATCAATTGACTCTACTAACATAAGCAACTCAACAATTTCGAGGCAGCATCGCACTTCGCCCAAAAGAGTCCACCACCAAGCATGCCCACGAGATCATAGACTGGACTATTCACAATAAGATAAATTGATTCCATACGGCAAAACTTCGTTATACTCATAATTGCTTTGACTGGAGAAATGAGCGGTAGGAATCAAACGGACAAGAAGGTGAATCACCAGCCCCAGACCTCCAAGTCTATATCACCCGCTGCTTTGTCGAGCTAGAGCCTTTCGACTAGCCACATACGCATTGCGACCTTCTATCACCGTCACCATCATCAACAGCCTCGAATGAGGGAAAGGAACTGATTACCTAAGAGTCGCCGTTCTCATGCTTTCGACAACATGACTGCTCCTAGCATGAAGGTAGAAATCGGTACATTATCTTAGAGCCGAAGGAACCATCTATTTTCCGCAAGCTAGCCACTTCAACGGAAACACTCCATTGCTTATGGTTATACTAAAGTACAACATTTCGCTGAGGGCCACGCCTCATGAGGCTGACAACCTTGACGATAGGTGCGACTAAGATAGCAGCCTCAACGAGGAGGAACAAGACGATGCAGTCCTTAACTGAGAGAGGTAGTCTACATCAGCCCAGCATCCCCCAGACCAGAATGTACACTCCAAGAGCAAATTCAAGCTGAGCGGGAATACGTCGAATGTGCTAAACGGTGGAAGGAGTCATTGGACATTCTAAGCACTGCCGAAATACAGAAGCGAGTTGCAAAGGCCAGGATGGCGACGCTCGGGGTGGTCCTTTGTGCCGCAGAAAACTCCAAGAGAGGTGACCCTCGACCCTCAGGGTCAAGACGCTGGGAAGGACGGCCAATCTTTCTACGAGGTCCTTCAGGGTCATCTTGACCTCATACTCGGAGAGACTGTCAGCGTTCACATGTGTCCAACTGACCAGAGGCGAAAACTCAACAAATTCGGGCCTGGAACCATTATCTCGGCTCCTTTCCTTACCATGCCTTCTTCACGAAAAGGTTCAGAACAGGTCACTTCTAAAGCCGGCCAGCTCCAAGCTCAGCATAGTTGTGGCAAGCAACATGTGGAAAACTCCCAGAGCCCCGAAGACGACCCTAATCCTAAGGCGACGAAGACTCGGTCACCAAGCTAACTCAGCTGGCATTGTTAACCCTTAATGGACCTCAAGCTACTAAACCGCCTCCTTCAAACAGCGAGGTACCCGCACCCAATGTAGACAACCCACTGTCATCTATGCGTACTCAATCGACACCACCAGGGATGTCTCCTTGATTTCAACTGGCTGAAAAGTACAAGCAAGGCAGCATCCCCAGGTCAACATCAGGGCCATCTGGTCAGATAGTGCCGCTCAACCTGCAGGTGGCGAAGACCCCAGTGCACGCCCATCAACAAGGCGAACGTCATCAGCAAGATTTCGAGGCCCAGCACTGCATGCCTGACCATCAGCAGCTCATTCCTGAAAGGGGCGTCGAGATGGACGATGCTCAAAAGCTTGATTACGACCTAGAGAAATGCCTTTTTTGCATAATTAACCACCAAACCAGGAATAATGTACCCTGCCAGCCTTGCCTACCCAAGGCCAGAGAGGTCAGAGAAAGTTCGATGGTGTTGGGTCATCCAATCACATTACACCCGTCCCAAGACAAAGCGTGTATGAGTGGATATAAAAAGAAGAACGTGAGGCATTAGATATCAGTGCCACAGATACGGCGGCTATCTACTTCAAAGGTCTCAGATGATCGACTCATGCCCAGCGAGGCATGCTCATCCAGCAAAATCTGCGAACAAGTCGACTGGCTCGAGGCTCTCCAGTCTTGCGAACAGCACTTTAATGAATTCCTCTCAGAAAACTTTTTTGAACTCTTCATTTGGTTGCTAATCTAAGTTCTCGTCGCTCGATTTCAATCGCAACTATCAAGGCAGACCTGAATTTGGCCCCCTTCACGACTTCGTCAAGTCTCCACCAATTCTTTCTCACGTTCAATGTGTTTCGTCACATGGACTGGATGAATGAGCGGCTATCTGAAGGAAAACGAATTTTCTAAAGACGAGAATAATGACCTGCACGTCCAATAAGTCAGTCAGCTCGCAGAAAATCCAATTCGGACATCTCACTTAGTCGTCACCAAGATCTGCACCTACAATGAACATACCGCAGGAAACTTACCCATGGCAGGATACAGGAACTGATGTGACTCAATCAAGCGAACCTTTACCTCATGGGACCCTGCACGACAATATCATCGCGCTCTGAAGCGACCACCAAGACTTAGAGCATAACTGGAAAGTCTTCCTCGACGACGGGTTCCTGGAGCTGGTCAATGCCAAGGCTACCAAGACCAATATTGGTCAATTTTCACTCCATCGGATCTTCCTCGCCTTCTTCACGGCGGCCAACTTCAGGAGAGATCCCTTCTGTAGGGTCAAATGGCTTACACCAGACAGTCTCGATATTGGTAGATGGGTAGACTCTTTGGTGTCTCCTGTATTGATAGTGCCTTCTTCTTGGCTTCATCGATCCGCGCCATCAGGGCTTGCTACTCAGCCTACTCAACAATTTATACCTTCAGTCGGCTCCGGGGACTTTACAATTCTCCACCAAAAGTCGTACAGCGGAAGGTGCAGGCCATCTGGCCTCGTATCCTTCTCCGGCACGAGATTCGACTGTCCGTCGACCAATATAACACAATGGTTCACTTATCGAATTTACGTCTCAACCTGGAAGCCTATACAGAGTCTTTTCCTGACAGCAAAGGATCCTATGGCAAGAGCTTTGTTTGCCTTGGCAAATGCTAAGCCCGCGCGACCATCGATATATGGAACGTGGCAAACCAGTGCCGCGAATGGGTGCACGACTGCAAGAAGACCTTAGAATCACGACTGCTGGAGTCACATCGTCTCAGAGGAAGTGCTACGAGAAGTTGGAGGACTTCATCAACACACACAGAGCCGGCCGTAAATACGGAGGCAACAAGAAGGCATGGTATCTGACAGAGAACTCAAAAAGATACTTGCCAAGGCAAGCCGAAGGGCAGGAAAAGGGCATCTGCACCTCGCGAAGACACCAAACGCTCGCACTCCGAGAGAGGAACGATGGCCTAAACATTGAGAGACCATGTGTTCCCATGATCAAGGATTTGGAGAGAGAGGCGCTGGCGTTGAGAGAAGCGGTAGAGGAGCAGCAGGAGTAGAAGGGTAACTCGAGACCTTGACAAACCAGGGTCCGAATTGGCATGGGAATACAGCATTTCCGCAAGCCGATTTCTTTGCATCCGTCTGAGATCTAACTTGGGTGAGTCTGCGAAAGATGGTAAGAACATCGATATCAAGTTGTGGGGAGCATCTTGGGACGGGAGATTACCGCCGATAACAACAGGAAGATATTCAGCTGGGCCCGAGAAGATCGGTAGTGGCAAGCTGTTTTGAAATCTCAGCACTATCCCTGTGTCAAGCTTCATAGCCACACAGCTAGCAGCGCAACCCAGAAAAGGCTCACATACGCCCAAGTCGGTATGAACTCTATGCCGCCTTTTGCGGTGTGAGAGCTCCACGCTACAAGACAATCCTAGGCTCAAGGAAGCAAGTCGAAGGAGGATTGGAGAGACAAGGGAGGAATACCGTAAGACACCTCTAACACCTTGTCAGTCTTGGGCTAAAAGATCCGGTTTTAGAACCATGGAGACTACAGCAGGCAGAAATTCCGCAATAGGCTCCGTACTGACGAACTTATCTACACGGGATCTCGTGATGAAATTGGAGATCAGCTTGAGCATGAATGTGATGGCTCTCGGATACACCTGAATCATACAAAGGAGAACGGCGGCGGGAGTAAGGTGGCGTCGAGGAAGGTTGAGATGATAGAAAGGGGGAGAGTGAGCAGTGGGTTTGACAATTCCCAGCACGAGAGATCCTCTCGACATACATGACTTCGGCAAACCCCCGGAGAAGGCTGAGGACGAAAGTTTGATCAATGCATACACGCCTGGCAAATATCTGTCTCAAGCCGTTGAAATCTTCAAGGAGTGAAGTAACAGCGGCGGCCTGTCTGTCAGCCAGCTGAAGCTGGCAAGGGTCAAGTGAAAAGGGTGTACAAAGACTTATGGACGTCTTTGTATGACGAACTTAGCACCAAGCGATTCACACCAGCTTTACTAGGAGGAAAGACTTTCGAAGAGGCCGAGGTACCTTTCGTCTAAACTCACCAGAGCGCTTTGATGCCGATTCTGGTGAGATTAGAGCTGTATGGCTAGAGCATGTAGTAAAGGAGTTTACGGCGGTTGAGTTTGAGGGTGATGAGAAAACAGTTATTGATCTCATTGGGGATGATGACGAAGACGAATGGAGTCTTTTCTTCTCCAGTGAACCAGCCAAGGCAGCGATCAACAACTATACCGGTGCCCGATCGGTCGGACTGCTAATGTTCCTCATTACCAGAATCTCAACTCGGCAACAGAAGTAGACTTCTCTCTGATGCGCATAACCGGCATGCCTATACGGAAACTACTTGGAGCTCTGATAATATGCACAACAAGGACCTCAGCCCCCCGGAAGAGGTATTGGGGGACCCAGACCATACTATTAACTCCGTCATTGCAACACATATTACAACGACCTATTCGTATGGGTATCGGCCGCCTCCATTTCTATACATAAATAAGCGTGGGCTTACTTTCAAGCCTATCATCAGCGAGGCTGGTCACCCGACACCAGAACCCCAAGATGAACAAGGAGGCGAGGATCATCCAGCGCCGTCACCCCCTGAACCTGCTCACTAACCTTAATATTAACGCGGAGGCGAAGCTTTTCCCCTACTATCAGTACATTGACCTAGTCGTCCACCAGAAATCTTCGTTCAAAACACGATTGATCGAGTGGAATTGAGATCGAGCAAAGCAGAGGTTCTCACGCCATAGAGGATCACAACGACTCGGAACTGGATCTGAACTTGCAGATTCGTATGGCCCCTTACAGTTGGCGATTCTGGGTGCTTAGAAGGATATGAATATACGCGCTGGGAAATCATCGAATTCCGCTCATTCAGCGAAGAGACAGATAAGTCGCAAGAAGAAAAAACTTGCGATGAATTCGGAAACGAGCTAGAGTACACGGTAACCCTAGAGGTGGCATTTGTTCCTATCGACAGCGACACAAAACGGGCCTTTTTCCGAGAACGTGATCATGACAGATAAAAGGGGTTCTGTGGTGTTTCTGAAAAGGGGTGACTCTTTGCACTCTAGTCATACAATACTCACGCAATCTGTCCGGGTAGCCTCTCGAATCGCTCAAGCGAGCTGGTGTCAAATTTGGTAGGGACGTTGAGAAGTGCAAGCTCGAACAAGACCTGAAACTATGCACCGGGAGGCCCGTATTCTGGCTTGTTCGTGAAGTTGGTGTCTCACTGAAGATGAAGCAACCCCCACGGGACACTGACATGGGGAGAGGGCTCACAGTTGCCAGCGTTCAGCCCACTCATACAAATTCAATCTAATTGCAGCGGTGCCTATCCTTGAAGACATCCTTTCTGCCGGGCAGCGAGTTCAAAAGATTTGTGAGCCAGATCGACCTGGAAAGCCAGGTTTTCCTCAAGACAGTAAACAAGATCGACATGAGATAGCTTTCTCCAGCCTCTAAGATCTAGAGCTTCTCCGGTGCCTTACAGTCTGGCCAAGAAACCTTGAACCCTGGCCTTTTACCCAGGACCTGTCAACATGAAGCGACCTTGATAGCCATATGTGCTCCTATTCAGTCAAAAGCTCAGACGACTAGTTTTTGTTTTTCGAAAACCAGAACAACAAAATCCTGATACAATGAAGTATCAGAATTCCACAAATATATCTACTTGATCTATTTCATATGGCAACAGCGAAACTGCATTTGAGAAGGATAGTTTCTTACTTCAAACACCCAGATCCAAACAGATCCAAAAACGTGTGGATTATTGGTGTCTTAGATCACCAGGCAGCAGTCATTGCAGCCTGGTTTGCTCAACAGCGAATAGAAAGAAACTATGTCGTCGGCAGCTCACCTGTCGGCAATAATGTTGACGCGGTTATTCTTAATGACTATCCGTACGCCCACCACCATGTCATCTGATGACCTTGTACTGACACCCTTCGCCAATGACCCCTATTTATCACTTCTCAAACCATATTATGGATACACTCCCTTCAGAACTCACTGCGTTTTTGACCATTTTGTTGGAGGAGAGTTGACCTTTCGCTGGTTGAAGTTCTACATGACAGAATAAGGAAAATGTCGACTTGACTTCGCAACGACAGCCAAGTTTTCACATGCATGCCTGCGGAAATTCCTTATAGGACCACAAGTGACGATAGATTTTGCTTTCGTTTAACAGTTCAACCCAAAAATGTGTCTAGTACAGGACAGGTATCGCGGGCACTTTCCACAACATCATCACCATCACTTTGCATTCGATCATGTCTCGATCCCCATACAATATGAGCGCTTCTCGTCGGCTCCGTCAACGCTCACAACAATGCACCAAGAGCATCCAATGTTGAATGAAGCGTTTCGGGGGAAACTTGGTGAGACAAGAACTTCCGACCAAAACATTTATCGCACGCCCATTCCCAAATCGATTGCAACAAGCTAATCAGATCATTCAGTGCCTCCAAATAATTGCTATGCGAAAGGATTTGGGCACCAAGATTCCAAACACGACGTCTCTAAAGAGAATAAGACGAATATTGCTATCGATTCGGTCAACACTGTGAAACACTGGATATGCTGGGCTGCTTATCTACGCGCCATGGCAAAGTTCGTTGTATAGCCTCATATAGCCCAAGATTAGTCTCGTGGCAGAAGGTTGCTGCTATATCTGTAATGCGGGTGAAGACTCTCGGCCATAGGAAGACCAGGCAATTTTGGTGGTATAAGTCTCTTACCGCAAACGAGTCTAACGAAGCAACTTGGGCGACCGAATCGACAAAATGTCACGAGGAATGGCATCTCGAGATCTGTATCGACCTCCAGGCCCGTCTACTTTTGAGCCTTTGCGACCGGAAGATCACTCCCAATGTCGGGATCCGATCAGGAGCTTCGGATCTCAACATCGTCAAGAAAACATGTCAAGTACGCCAGAGGCTTTGAGAGATCTGGGATACATTCTGTCTTGCCATCGATATGGAACTCAAATGCGGAACCCCTCACATTCCCATATCTTCCTGAAGCCGCATAACCCTCTCGCCAGCCGAGTAACTCGATCAGAAAGTCGTTCCTTTCCACCACCAAATACACATCCGTCAACTCTCCAGACAATGGACCTTTTTTATATCAATACGGGCATTTTCGACAACACCGAGAGCAGCTATTCATTGAATCTGACGTCGAGTCAACACTCGCGCGCCTTTCAAATACAAGAGGCCTGAAATAATAGTTTGACCTTCTCAGTCTCTACACCAGACAAGCAGGAGGCCTTCCCTACCCAAAAGGTAGCTGTGAGAGGTCGACGACGCGATCTCCTTATGTCTCCGAGATCGCACAGGACAAGACACTTTCGTGGGTCAGCCTAACTAAACTCCTCACATCAATCCCCCCAATGCCTAAAGAGATGGATTCACACGACGTTTAAGCAGCCCTCTCTTCAACAGCTTCGGAAGAGCTGCCATTGGTGCGGAAGAAAGCTGAAGCTTGCTGCATCTAACCCACCTCGGCCTCCATTCAACGAACATGGGAAAGGGAACTTCCCCGAATTGTCAAACATTCAGATGACTCTAGGCATGAGTCTGACTCTGAGTCTAACTCTGTGTCTTCCTAACACTTCTGGAACCTCCGACTACCTTAATTTGTCCCGGCCTCGTTTAACAGCTGTTTTGGGGGTCCATGAATGCCTTTCTCAAGTAGGAACAGGCAACTACTCCTTCATGACAATACTGAGAATCCCAGGACAAATCCAAAACCCTTTTTCTGTCGCACAGAGAATGAACTTGCCTCTTGGTAACGACCTTGAGCACATTCTCCAATGTCTCTTCCATGAACTCGGTTTCGCGCCAACCCCTGTACAACCTCGTTGAGCATGATCAGTGGGTGAAGACCGCCGACATCTCAAAGCAGCGGATTGAAGACTTTCGCAAGAAACACCTGGAGTAACTTGACGATGATGGGTCACGAAGAAGCGGTCAGAAAAAGAAGATTCCAAAGAAGGTCAATTAGACGAATTGATTGACACTGGAAAATTATATTTTAGATATTATTTGGAACGCCGGGGACGGCATATTTTCACGAGCCAGTCTATGATCTCTCGAAAGGATGACAGGCAAATTGCATTTGACTTGCCTGGTGGGATGATGGAGATCATTGCTGAGGGTCCAGACTCTCTAGATAATTCATAGCCCATCAAGGTGAATTGGCTTTGTGTCAGAAACTGCCTCTCTACTCAATGGCGGTTCATCAGTCGGCGAGCAAGGATGCTCAACTATCAGATGGACTAGTCTTGTCTACTATCTGCCCTGACTGACGAAGCGCCATTGAGTAGAGAGGCAGAGCTGACAGAGCAAGCCCCAATCGGGATACATCATATTGATCATGGAGTGGTGCGACCTCTCGACATATCTGTAAGATATACTGAGAGTCTGCTGATGCAGTGCATATACCGATAGCATTGGCCTCTCTATCGAGTCACCCCCATCGCATCATTGACCGTTCTAACAATGCCTCGACTCTGACGCAGCGTTCTAGTAGCCGTGGCAACGCACGGGACGAACCTACTTTGGAAACGCGAAGCAAGGAGGATGAAGAGGCCCCCCTCCAACGAGAGATAGATCTGACGGTCAATTTAGAACCTTCTCGCTAACAGACTTGAAGGCCGAATGGCTAATGGGGTCACGAAGACTATGCTCCTAAATGCAATGGAAAAGTTAACGCAGAAGCCAAAGAGCCAGGCGATAATTGAAGAACGCTCATTACATCAGGGCAGCCTTTTCAATGGGAATGCGGGCTGGTTGCTGCATATTGTGTTATCAAGACCATTCGTGGCCTTGTTGGTTTGGCTCCTGAGAGCCTCAACCTAGAGAGACCAGAAACTCAGCCAGCGGCACCATATGATCTCTTACTCTCCGACTGGGTGTTCGGTCTAGAGGACTAAGTTTCCAGTAAGACTAAGGTTTTGCAAAGCCTTTGTTCTCTAAAGGCATTGTTTCAGCAGCTAATCCTAATGTATTTTGGCTTTCCAGACAACATGTATCTGGAGGACATTAAGGAGGAGCTTAATCCTGTGTTAATGCCGATTTATCATCCTGAGTTTATCAAGTTTCGCCTGCCAAATCTGGCCTGTTGAATGTGACGTGGGGATGAACAACGGTTCATTGAAGAGAACCGTCATCTCAACCCTGAGCTGTTATGTTCATTGTTTCAGGAAGTCCCGAATTTCGCACGCGGCACTCTACAGCAGTCTCTGAGTATAACCAATAGGGTTTCCCTGCAATTTCTATTATACCAATTACTTCCAATTACCCGATTTTTAGGAATTAAGTCTCGCCACCTTTGTTGTTCACGAGGATATGGGCAGTGTCTGAAAGCAAAGGCTGGGATGGCGCACTCCCGATGGAAAAGCATTTCGTTCGAGATTTTCCTGGCATTTCTATAAATTCAATTGTTCTCTTCGCTTCCAAACTTCCAGAACCAGGACAGATGTGAGGTGCTATGAGCACACTGCACTGTTCGAAAGAATGCGTGCTCGTCAACACCCAGAGAGCCTTACCGAACAGTTGAGTTTTCCGTCGACAGCACGTTGTCAATAGTGTGTTCATCCGAGAGAAAAGAGTATAAGAATACTGAGGTACTCCAATTTATAACTGCGATAACCAATAGATCTACCAAAGCTCTACAGTAGTCGGATACACGGATATACAGCACAAAATGATTCAACTCGTCACGAAGCTCTTCAACCGACAGAGTCTCAACTCCGACAATGAACATAACACCGATAATGAACCCAACTCCGACAATAAACCCAAAGGAGCGTTCTATAGGTTCAGCCAGTTACCCCAAGAAATACAGAACATGGTCTGGGCTTATGCTCTCTGTGTGGATGCTCCTCGGGCCTACTTCGTGGATGTCAAAGATTGGTTTGGCCAGCCATGTCAAGTGAAAGCACTACACACTATCCCAAGAAGCCTTGGAGATTTTCCTCCCCCGCCTGCATCAAATCTCAACAGCGACTACGGCCTGATGCGAGTTTGTCGTGCATCATATGAAGAGGTTGCTCGGAGCTGGAATCTATGGCGGCCACGGGTCCCTGCGCGCATGGTCCTTTCCAACACACATGACGGTGGCATGAGATCAAAGAAATTCAGCAGCCTTTACATTGATGCTTCCAGCGACTTGGTCCTGGTAGATAAGTGGTTTGCACAGTGGCGAATCAACCGCCCCTTTGTGAGTTCACTTGCGGAGGTTACCTGCTTCATATCGCCAGGGAACGACCGATACCAAGGTCTAGAAAATATCAAAACAGTGGCTGTGACGGTCGACTCCGACCTCGAGAGAAGCTATGAACCCCGTTATATGGTTCATCTGGAGGCGCTGTTTCCTGAATTGCGAACATTATACCTATACCTGCAGCCAAAGTTCTTGGTTCCAGCTGATTCACGCCAGCAAGAGATGCCTGTAGATTTCCTCGCTCCCGAGCCTCGGAAGGACCAGGCGCCTCCAGCGAGGTTCTTGGCTTGCGGTCGCATCATTTACGAGATCTGTCCCAAGGAAATGAGATTAGCTGGATTGCATGTGCCCATCTTCAAAGACGATGCTGTTGACATCAAGTTCATGACTTGGCAATGGATCTAGTGAGGTCTCACAGATCCTTCCAAGATACATACTTGAGTTTCTGGGGAGATTTATATTCAGTGAGGAGATAATGGTTAATCAGGCAGGCGTTTGGATCTGATGTAGTACATGTTTAATGTTTCGGGGTTACGGTCTTGGACTTTTGATGGCTGATGATGATTGTTCGAACAAATAATTAAACGATGATTCATAACGATACTTCCTATGCTCTCAGGATATATCTTTCGATTAAAAATAGTGACTCTTATCGTGCTCCGAGGTAAATGTGCTCGCCACTAACAGGTCTTGTAAGTGATGCACGTGATGCGGCACCCAAACCGCAGAACAGTACCGCACGTGATCGCATAGAAGCTGCTCGGCAGTCCAGCAGCACCCTCTTTACGTACGTACCTCCTGGTCCCCTCCATTGCTCAAGTACACGGCGAAACCGGAGCCATTAACTTTCGCTTCGTCGCAACACATACAATTTCTCGAAATCAATTCCTCTCTATTCTTCTCTCGCTAGCCTAGATCCTCGATTTTGAAATCCCCATAAACAATACACGAAACACCAGTTCCTTTACATCCGAGGCATCGAGAGCCATCATGATATCGACCCCGCCACCCCGCTCTCTGCGCGACAAGTGTCTCGAGCTGCAGCAAAAGGTTGAAGCGTTCATTGCTGAGGAGGCTGAGACACAGACATTGCGCGATGTACAGAATCAGGTCCGCAAGTCGATAGAGGTCGTGGATGAGGCGTTGCAGAAATATCGGTGCGTTTGCCGGATGGGAAGGTCGGATAAGGGCTGACGGAAGCAGACCGGAACAAATATCGTTATCATATAATGGCGGAAAGGACTGTAAGTCGCATAACGAGGGCCTTGGGCTTTATGAAGTCCTTCCTATGGAATCCCATGTATCAGCGATAAATACTAATCATCTAGGCCTCGTCCTTTTGATCCTCCTCCTTGCTCGCATGGGCCGATACTACTATTCCACATCCGACACGACCAACGGCACTTCCGAACTCACACCCCCCGAAAAGCTCCAATGCGTATACATCGTCGCGGCGCACCCCTTTCCCGAAGTCGACACGTTCGTCGAGACGTCCAGCGAAGAATACGGCCTCGAGGTCGCGCGCTACGTGTTACCGATGAAGAAGGGGCTGGAGATATATCTTGAGGAACGACCGAGTATCAAGGCTGTATTTGTGGGAACGAGAAGAACGGATCCTCATGGTGAGAACTTGACGTTTTTTGATCCGACGGACGCTGGCTGGCCGTCGTTTATGAGAATACATCCTGTTATTGACTGGCATTATGGTACGACCCCCCTCCATGGCCCTTGGGCTTTACTTTTGTAAGTTTATAACGAACGATTGCTAACTTATCTTCTTACAGTTCAAATCTGGGCTGTAAGTCCCCACTACCACTATGCGCCGAACGAACTAACATGCCCAGTTTATCCGACACCTCGGCATTGAGTACTGTCCTCTATACGATCAAGGCTACACGAGTCTAGGCGGGATAAAGGACACACATCCGAACCCCCATCTGAAGAAGCAGGGTCAGAATGGGCAAGGTTTCCGACCGGCATATGAACTAACTCAAGATGACGAAGAGCGACTGGGCCGTGATTCATGAGGTGACTGTATTTGTAAGGCATGTTGATGTTGCATAGGAAGGCATTTTATAGAGCATAGACTCGTGGCGTTTTGGGTAAATCGTCTCAATATCTCATCACATTTAGCTACCACACTGCATCTGTGCCTGTCAATCATGCTAGACCTCGTCCACAGGCACCTGGTCTACATACTCCTCAAGCCTCTTATACGTCTCCTTCCTTATCTTTTCCGCTTCAGCTACATGTCCTTCTTTTTGCAGAAAGGCTTCTAGCTGCCACATATCATGTATAACCTGAGGCGATGTACTCGAGTAGCCAAACTCTCGTAAGGCGATCTTGTTCCTCATTCTGTCTGCCACATTGACATTCAGCCCGAGTTCTCTATCAACGTCCATGAGCACCTTCATCAAATAGGCCATGACCCTTGCTTGAAACCGTGTGTGGGACTGCGGTATCTCATCGCTTTGTTGCTCGCCAATCTCATCAAGAACTCGACTCTTGAGTAAACCCACACGCACGAGGCTTGCCATGTTTGACTCTCCAAAGGTCATTGTGCAGCGATGCTGTATTGCCGAGACGCAGAGCGCTTTTGTGATCTCGTAGTCTCTCGGCGGTTCTGCATTCTCTGTCGAGTTGGGATCGGTGAATAGAACAGCCTGTTGGAAATAGGAATCCTCGTGCGGAATCTTGCCTTTCACGGCTGAGAACCACTTATCAAGGCCATCCAGTTGATCCTCGCCAAGTTTAATACAGGAAGATTCCCAGACTAGGCGGTAGTACATGACCAACAGTCTCGAGTCGCAGTTGCTGAATATTATATCCGCATTTAAAGCCCAAGCCTGCTCGAGAAGGTGCATTTTCTCAAGTGTAGCATGCTTCTCCCAAAGATACACCGCTCTTTGCAAACTTTTCAGCATCTTGATAACCGGATGTTTCATCTCATGGGTATTACTCGCCAGTTCGACTAACTGCATGAGAAGCATACCAAGGAGCTGTGTCTGACCAAGCCGAACCATGTGATACATGATTTCCAAGACATTCCAGATGAACAAAGGTGCCTCGGTTTGTAGCATATTCTCGATGTCTAGAAAGGCTTTTCGGGTTAAGCGGCCTGCTAGAATGCCTTTGCCGCGTTGTATGAGCTCAACGATGGTCCGGAAGGCGAAACTTAATCCCTCTGGATCGTAATGGTTGATTTTAGCAGTTCGTGGTGATGAATGGATACTTTGTAGGTGTAATTCATCGGTATAGAGAGATTCATAGAATGAATTGTTCCAGTCGTGTATACTTGTGAGAAACTCAAGGCTGCTTGTTTCCAAAGGATCTGGGCTCGGGGAGAGAATAAGCGACTGGCTGTGACACAGCGAATTGTTTGGCCACGTTTCAGTCTCTGGTGTGTTTTTGAGAGTTGGGGTTTTGTTCTTGCAAGCAGTCTTCACATTTCTTGGCTTTGATTTATAAAATCCCCATTTTGTGAAGCGTCTCTTGTACATCTGAACTCTGAGTCCCGTATGAGTTTGCGACAATATCAGATAGATGGATGATCTCACGATGCCTTGAAATTATGCTTCTCCTCCATGATCTGCATGATATGTCGAAGCTTTCTCCGATCTTTCATGTATAATCTCTCGATAATGGGATAAACAGCTGTCCATTCTGCCTCTCCACGATGTAGTGAGAGGAGCGGCTTGTTCGGAGGTGATGGTGGATCAGAGGGAGGTTTGGCTGCGAGCAAGGTAGTCTTGAGCACCATTTTGGTGGTTTCACTGATATCTATTGGAATCTGAGTTAAACAGGAATGAGAGATGGTATATATTTCCGAGGGACCACGATGAAGGGAATGGAAAGGCATGATGAAAGCGGCGCATCTCACCTCAGGAAATTGAGATGGCTGACTAAACGCGCGTTGGCCAATAGGGTGTTCAAGCAACAGCCGCAAAGTTTCGGCAAACATTCTTCATATACGACGCTAGAAGTCAAGAGAAAATTTATTTTATCTCTAAATAAATTATATCAAATCACAATACCTTTCGGCACACTGTAGTGGCATTGAGCTGCCGTATGGTCGTTTGATGGTCAAGCTATTGGACCTTGTCACCACGCACGATGGCAATGTCAGCAGACCGCCTCTATGTTGCGAGCCTCACGAGAATTGGAACTCCTCTGGGCAATGTTTCAACACTTCTAGTATTCTGTTAGTAATTAGCATTGCGGATGGATCGAGACAGTTTCTTCTTCATGCACTGGTCCTTAGAAGGAGAGCCAAGGGTCGACCTATACGAGGACTGGGAAATTCGCCCATAAGCTGGGCGATGCTGACTATATGATTGCTAACAAGACCATTTATCCTGTACTTATGTACACCGAGTCAGGACAGAAGATTATGGAGACTGTATGGAACAAAACTCTGGGAGATCGCGAGATTAGAGATATTGCAGCGGCTCTTGGCATGGCAGACAGCCAGTTTTAAATGCCTACTTGAAGGAGCCACTTGTACGAAATGGGCACTACACAAGACTTGATCGTGTAGACTGATCAGTTAGGTGAGATTTAGCCGGAGCTACGATATGATACTTGACAAATTCACTCCCCCAGCTGTGCTGTAATAGCTAAGGAGGTTAAGCGAAATCATAGACGTGCTATTGAATACCCCACCGATAACCCCATCATCACGTTGAGATGAGACGAAAAATAAGCTACTACCAACGGCTTCTAGCGCCGGGTATCTGAAACATCAAAGGGTGGATCAGGATCATCTTATCACAACACAAGAATTTGAGCCATTCACTTGTTCTCATCACCTACATCACATATTGTCTATCTCCTATGTATTACAAAGATAAGAAAAGCGCTAGAACATAGACAATAATGGGTGCCCACGATCGCGTCCGTGTTTGTGATCATCTGCATATTTAACCGCCATCCTCAGATTTATCCGCCCTGTTCCTGAACTAACAATCTGTTCCTGGATCCCTCCTTTTACGGGTAATTGGTCAACAACAGGGCAATATGCAAGGAACCAGCAATTTTTGACATTGCCGAACATCCAATGCCAACTTACCCGGGTAATCAGCACAACTTGGGTCGATCTCTTCGTCACGATACGCTATCTCCATTGCCAGTTTCGGTCCCTGGCCCGAGAAAATATGCATCCCTGTCACAGACCTGAGACGAAGCGGGACATACCAGGGGACTTAAACCACAAATTACTGACGGAAGATATTTTACCGTAAGGTTAAAGGACGCAAGACTTTCGTATGCAGATGGGACGATCTACATGGGCTTTAACGATGTTGTAGCGGCTAAGCTCAAGATTGCATGTACGTACGGTTAAGCTAGCGAATGGATATATATCATGATCTCGGGTCCCGCATCTATACTCGCTTCTTCTTTATTAACAAACGCGAGTCGTTTATTAACATTCCTTCCTTCTTTTTTCCCTTCTTTCAGTAGTTCAAGAAAAAGCAGAATACACTCATTTGTTTGCCCTTTTTCACCTACTATACACTCTTTTTTCCACAAAAATGCATAAGACTACACTCCTTGGACTTTTGGCCTCGAGCCCTGTCTCGGCCCAGCTTCACAGCCTGGCGCAGGCCGCTGGACTCAAGTACTTCGGCTCAGCTGTCGATAACGGATATCTCAGCGATGCGCCCTACAGCAAGCTAGCTGACGACGTTAAGGAGTTTGGACAGCTCGTTCCTGAGAACGGACAGAAGTGGGAGACTGTTGAGCCCAAGCAGGGTGATTTCGTTTATACGACTGCTGATGTTGTTCCGGATCTTGCGAAGAAGAATGGACAGATTTTGAGATGTCATGCTTTGACTTGGCATAGCCAGCTTCCTTCCTGGGGTGAGTTATACTACATGTTTGGATCGGGATGCTGTGCTAATGGAATATAGTTTCTGATGGTGCTTTCTCTGCTGAGGAGCTCACTGAGGTCATTGAGGCTCACATCGCCAACGTTGTTGAGCACTATAAAGGTGACTGCTACGCTTGGGATGTGGTCAACGAGGCTATTGATGACAACGCCGAGTGGCGAGACAGCGTCTTCTCCCGCACTCTGGGAACTGACTTCCTTGGCATCTCCTTCAAGGCTGCTCGCAAGGCCGATCCCGCTGCTAAGCTGTAAGTTCTCACCCCGCGCTGACGAAGTATCCATCTGACGATTTAGGTACTACAACGACTACAACCTTGAGCAGAACGGTGCCAAGACTGACAAGGCTGTCGAGCTTGTCAAGCTTCTCCAGAAAGAGGGTGCCCCTATCGACGGTGTTGGTTTTCAGGGCCATCTGATCGTTGGCGAGACTCCCTCTCGCTCTGAGCTCGCTGCCACTTTCAAGCGCTTCACCGATCTCAACGTCGAGGTCGCCATCACTGAGCTTGACATCCGCCACGAATCCGTCCCCGCCACCGCCACTCAGCAGAAGACTCAGGGTGATGATTATGCCAATGTTGTCGGTGCCTGTCTCGACACCAAGGGCTGTGTTGGTGTTACCGTCTGGGGTATCACGGACAAGTACAGCTGGATCCCCGGTGTCTTTGAGGGTAACGGCGAGGCTCTTCTCTACACCGATGACTACGAGAAGAAGCCTGCCTGGACCAGTGTCTCCAGCCTTCTCGCCGCTGCTGCCACCGGAGCCCCTACCGCTAGCTCCGTTGCACCCGTTGAGACTACTGCCCCTGCTACCACCCTCGAGACCAAGACCAAGCCTGTTTACACTGTCCCTGGTACCACGAACTACATGAACACCACCGCTCCTCAGACCGAGCAGACCCGCACTGCTCTTGCTACTGAGACTGATGATAATGATGACGACTGTGCCGAAACCGAAGCCCCCTTCCCCACCTACGCGATCCCCACCAACGGAACTCAGGTTTACCCTACCAAGGCTCCCGTCGACGATGACTCCGATGATGACTGCGCCGAGACAGAGGTTCCCGTCCCCACTCAAGCCCCCGTTCCCTCTGGCGACTGTGACGAAGACGATGGCGAGTTCGAGCCCACCGTCGCTGCCGTCGAGTCCACCGCTCGCGTCCCCGTCATCCGCAGCAGCTCAGCCTACACCTACAAGTGGAACACCGAGACAACTGCTCCTCCTCAAGTTCCCGCTCCCACAGGCACTGCCCCCGCCTACCCCGTAGGAACTGGCTCTGGCGGTGTTGTCAAGCACTACTACCAGTGTGGTGGTAAGAACTACAAGGGACCTACTGAGTGCGAGAAGCCCTACAAGTGCGTTGAGCACAACGAGTACTACTTCCAGTGCGTTTAAGGGGTATAATTAGATGGGATTTGGGTGCTTTATTCTTCATTACTACATGTACATAGTTATCTCTACATAATTTACTGGTCCTTGCTTGAAGCAGGAACTATTGCAAATTTCGCCTCATACTTGTAGTGAATTTGGTGACGAAACATCTCGCAAGCCTAGACATAGTCCAAGATGCTGGATTCATTTCTGGAGACATGGGCGAGACGATGGGTATCTGATGCCATGACACACGTACATGACACACGTAGGTCTTTGGTCGCCCGACACCTCCTTTTCGCATCACAGCACCATTTTCATGCTTGGCAGATCACAGACTTCCGCCTACTATAGACCAAGAATGTATCAAGCTGGGTTGGCTCTTCAACACAATCTCCAACCTTGATGCAATACTTGTGGTTGAGAGCTTATTCCGGCTGAGAGAGCTTAGAACCTTATATCTCCCCGTTGACCTGCCAGAAGATTCCCAAGGTTTGACTTTCAGGCACACCATGTCACTACGGATCATAAAGCGTCAGCTTTAGAAGCTTTTTATCTTTGTATCTGCACTAAACTGAAGCCTCTAGAAAGAATTTCATCGCATAGTTTCGCCATTACTCCTCGTGTCATGCTGTTTGAGTCTAAAGTTTCTTACGATCATCGTAGGCAGACTGACTTTAACTTTGATGTGTAATCTGCACCGCAACTTCTGGTATACGAATGCCAAACGTTTGGTTGATAGCTCTGTCTCCTAGTATCATCGACCTTAAAGGTTGGAACTAAGAGTAGCCATCGACAGCTCCATTAGTCCGCAAATAAGAACACCACAGAGTTCAAGCTTCAGTTACAAAGTCTCGAGTCTCGTCTTAGGGTCTCAAATTTGTCAAACGAGTGCATCATCGTTGGCCAACAGTATTCTTCGCAATGCTCTCGTGCGGGAGTGTATTGTAAACCGGTGACGAAATCTTCAATGTCCTATCAAAAATGTTCTCGGTGCCATTCTCAAAGAAGTCTGAGATGTGTGAAGGTCCATAAGGTTTCATTTGAAAGCGCTCATTGCCTGCCATTGGACCCTTTCATGTCAGTTGACAACTCACTTCTGAACGTACAGATAGAATTTCGATTCTCAAGTATTGTCAGATGACATAACTTGAAGGAAGAGAAGCAGAAAAGCATCTGGGGTAAAGTCTGGATGCTTAGGAGGTTATAGTACACTTCCATAAGGCTTTAGCTTTAGCTTTATCTCTCAGATTATTCGTCCAAATGCTCAAATAAAACTTCATGATGTTATTTAGCCGCCATTCTATTGGATAAATCTATTATATTTGATATTCTGAGTTATCCCATGGAAGTGTCTGTAGTCTACCTTCATCCCATAAAGTATGCCTTCCTCTCCTTTGAGCTTTTCTAATTCTTATATAAACCCCTTGCATCTCCTTCTTCCACGTCCATTTTTCTTCCTTCACACCATTCTTAAAATCCCACTTCCCAAGCCTTTTCTGTTCATATACACCCATCCCACATTCATCACCCACCTCTACCAGTCCAAGACACCACCTCTATAAACAAACAACAATGTCTTTATCAAAGCAAGATATGAAGTACCTTGCCAACGGCAAGGTCATTACCGAAGAGGCCCTCATCGCCATCGCGGCAGCCAAACGCGATGACTTTGAGAAGTGGTGCGGGACACGCCAGTTCCAGCACTTTTTGATGAGAGCTCGGCTCGGGAGCCCATCAGACTCAACGACCCTCCCACGTCTTCAAAAGTGGGCAGCTGATGAGATGTTCCATCTCAGGGTTAGTATCTCGTCGGGGGTGCAGTGTGCTCATGCTGACATCCGCTTGCAGAGCTTAGAAGAGAGCCAGACACATACTGGCGGGAACCTTGGTCAAGATACGACTTCCAAGGTTCCCACAAATAATAAGGACAGGGCAGATGTTAAAGAAGGCCCTCACTTTATTAGCGATGACCTCATCGCATTTGCTTAAGAGTCTGGGCGCGTCTGTTTTTTGTTTTCCTCTCTTTCTCGCAACAGGAGTTCAAGTCTGGTGGTATTAATCCCACAATGGGATCATCATTATGATACACAAAACTAGACCAATATTATCAATTTCTCGCAGACCGCCTTAGATCTTTACATATTTGAATACATTTGAACACAAGTTCAGTCTTCATAATCATTAAGTTCTTCGTTGAAAACGTGCATCGACGTTATGATGGGGACGGGTATAGGCGAACCCCAAAACCTTGATCTTGGTGTAATAATGGATCGTATAGAGTCTCGAGTGCGAAATGTCAGGCGAATGATGAACACACCATTTGGCGGTATATGCATTGAAACGAGATAAATACTCCAGAAGACGACGGCGAAAATTCTAATATTTGTAGAATGTCAAGAGCAGTTCAGAGAAGAACAATCTCACTAACACCGAGATTGCGGATCTCACCCGGCGACTTTCCCAGTCAAGTACGACAAAAAAAGGTCTAGTGCTGTCGCCTTTTACTAGTTCGAGGATAAAGGGAAAAAATACAAAAAAAAACATGCGACGGAGACAGGATTCGAACCTGCGCGGCCGAAACCAAAGCATATCGTCATTTCGAGTGCTTCACCTTAACCACTCGGTCACTCCGCCGTCATCTTCGAACTTTGGTACAACAATTTGTTTTATGAAAGCAACACTTGCAACTGACCGCAGTGTAATATCCAGAATCACCAACCAGAATTCTGGAACATCCAATCACTTCTTCATCAAAATTTCCAAAGTGACTACACTTACGGCACTTGTCCAACCTAGCATGAGAGAGTAGCAAGGTATATTGCCATAGAATTACCATACTAGCTACATGCATAGTTGGATTTGCTTCCCGACACTAAAGGTAGCTACTTAATCTAGAGATCCCGGTTGGCATCATCATCGTCACAGCACATGGCCTTGCTGCCAGTCCAACAGCAGGCGCCATCACCACACTGACTGCGCCCAACCTCACGCTCCCCATCTCCGCACTCTCCATCGCAGTAAGGAGCTGTTCCCGACCAGTGACAGCTGTCAACGCCAATCTCTTCCTTCTTCTGCTGCACCAGTTTCTGGACGGCATCCTCGTCTTCACAGCAAAGGGCTTTGCTGCCAGTCCAACAGCAACTTCCATCACCACATTGACTGCGTCCTCTCTTGCTCCAGCCAGGTTCACATTCGCCTGCGCAGTAGGGAGCTGTACCCTCCCACCGACAGCCAGAAGCACCAACTGGTTTGTCTGGCACTAATTAGTCGAGAGTGTTACTGGGTTGTGCATGTAGCTTACCGAGTGCTGATGCCGTGACTGCAACGGCAGCTGTGATGGAAACAAGGATCTTGAGAAGCATTGTAGCTACGGTGAGTTGGGCGATACAGTAAGGTACGTAGGTTACACTTGTGTGGCTTTAGATGTAACAGAGACAGACACAGAGGCAAGACTGCTATCAAATTGCAGCTTATCTTCTGCCCTACTTATACCTTTCATTCTCCCTTCTCAAAATCGAAGATCAAGACTTCATTGGCGATCATATCAAAGCGTATAAAAGTGGCTGGCTGAATATGACAGTTCTGTGCATGTATCAGTTGCTTGGACCTCGAATGAGGCCAGCCCCGCATCGGTAAGGATCGATCAGCGAATGATTCTCAATTGAAGATGAGACAAAAAGCCCGAATGGTATGTGATCAGCTCTTGAACTTCCCGAAGTGTTGCTCATGTCTTGTTTGGGTCGATCCAGCTGAGAGCTGAAGACTATCGTGACGTTAGCCTTACCAGATTGTGATAGCGACGAACCGACAGGCTCTGCCGCAGAGAGACTATTGATGAACTAGTGAGCGATCTGCCACGTCACACGGGCCGTCGGTAAGGGCCTTGGACGCGAGCTTAGGACCATAGACCATACACATATGTATTAGACGCTGCCATATTATTTATTCCGTTTATTCCTCCTCGACATATCTCGATGCAGCATTTGTGGTGTTGACTCTTACCCCGCAACTTTGGCTGAAGCACGTGGGGCAGCCAGTCACATCACTCGCTGGAGATACCCAATGAGATGGCTCAATTAACACAAGCCATCAAAGAGAAGTCACTACTCTTCTATGAGAGAAGAGCCAAGTCAAGATGATATCTTCACATGGAATTATTGGTCTCCAGTTCAACTTGGCCTGCAGTAGCTTAAGCTCAATAAAATTACCCATCCTCACCATCCCCACGTGTATCCCCCCAAACCACCAACGGACTTACACCAGAAGCCCCTCCAAGATCTACACTCCAACTCCACGTGCATCAAATCCGCATCGTCGTTGGATCTACTCTGTATAGACCTCCCGATCCGATCCGCGTCGATAACGATCTTCCTTTTTTGGTCACCGAGGAGCCGCAAAAACACTCACGCGAGTTATATCCGTCTTGGCTTTATTTGAATCAAGCTTAAAAGAAACCCAATGTAACTTTGAACCTTTTTTCTCCGGGCTCGAACCATCTCTCACAATGGTAGCTACGTCTTTTATTGTCCAGTTGGCTTTGTTGCCTTGTTTGGCTCTTGGTTCTTCGCTTGCGACGAGGGCGAAGGAGTTTGATTATGATTCCTTGACGCTTCGTGAAGTTGGTGCTCGTAACACTCTTGTAAGTCATCTTTAACGGTTGATGGGAAGCGTTGCTAAGTTACGCAGGACTGGCGTGTTTGGCTGGAGAAAGATGGGCAGCCTATTTCATTCTGGCACGATATTCCATTGTACCCTGAGAAGGGCAATAATCGTATCGTGAGCTATGTTGTTGAGATTCCTCGATGGACAGACGGCAAGATTGAGACTCGCCGCGATGAGCCTCTCAGTGAGTCTTGGGTTCATGTAGTATAGAGAAATCGTGCAATACTAATTGATCTTAGACCCCATCTTCCATGACGACAAGAAGAATGCCCCTCGTTTCGTTGAGAGTGTCTGGCCTCACAAGTCTTACCCATTCCACTATGGATCGATCCCCCAGACTTGGGAGAGTCCCAACTTTGACCACGATTTCACTGGGTACCCCGGTGACAACGATCCCATTGATCTGTTTGACATCACTGAGGCGTAGGTGCTCATCTCTAATTGACATGGCAAAGCTGACGTATAGAAAGCCCTGCCCACGTCGGACAGGTCAAGTCTGTCAAGGTCCTTGGTGGCCTTGCATTGAACGATGTAAGTCTGTTACATGGCTGGCATGACAGATTGCTAACCCATGCGCAAAGGGTGGCGAGACTGACTGGAAAGTCATTGCCATTGACACCAAGGATCCCCTTGCTGCTCTGGTCGACTGTAAGTGCCATCCTCTCTATGATCAGCACAAGCTAATACTCCCAGCCGTCGAGGATCTCGAAAAATATCGCCCAGGGCTAGCCAAGACCTTCTATAACTGGTTCACCGTAAGCTCTCCACCCTCTCCCTGGATCCCCACTAACACAAGCAGTACTACAAAGTCGCCCGAGGCGACAGTATTCTCGAAATCGTTGGCGGCGACTATCAAAACGCCAAGTTCATGGCCAAGACCATCAAGAGCAGCCACGGCGACTGGCAAGATCTCGTGCGCGGAAAGGTTGACTCCAATGAGATCAACTATAACCAGACTAGCACAAAGAGCTACAAGAGCTATGTCAAGAGCAAGGATGCTACTAAGAAGTTCGGCATTCCTGCCAAGTCTAATGTCCTTCCCGCTGCGGAGAGACCGGCGAAGTATGACTTGTGGTATTACCTTGATAAGGACTACAAGTTGATCCAGCTTCCTAAGAACTAAGACGATGCAGCGCGACTGGGTATTGACAATGTTTATTAGAGTATTTAATTCTATAGAATATATTGAAACACATTTATGATATCTGAGTGCCTCTATCTTAATTGAACTTGACCGTCTCATAGGCGCTCTTGGCCCGGATCTTTGGGCCATACTTGAACAACACCCACGGAACTGGCAGCAGGGCCAATGCCACGAAGGCCAAAAGACTGCTAGCCCAGTCGATGCCCAGCTTCTCATACACTGTTTTCGTTAATTATTGTTCTCAAAAAGATGGACGTGGGAACTTACTCTGAATTGTGAACAGCGGGAACACTCCTGCAAAACCATACCGCGCCAGACCGTTGGCACTAGCAGCGCTCGCAACAACACTTCCATGGTATGTATCAGTGATATACTGCATGGTACTAACAAACACACAGAGATTTCCCCAAGCAAAGATAATCATCGATGCTGCGGGACTCGCCCAAGAAACACCAGGTCGTGCTGTCCAAGCAAACCAGAACAGTCCGATTGGCAATCCGATACTTCCAATCATGGAAGGGTAAAGACGATGCTCCGGTGGGATCTGATGAGGTGGGTATTTCGGTGCTTGTTTTCTGTACAGGAACACGTCGCAGAGAATGACGGTGATGAGTCCGAGAAAGCAGCCGATGACGATGGATAGGAATACGAGACCTGACTCTTCGATGGAGAACTGGTAGACTCTTCCAAACGTATACGGAACGGCGGCGAAGAAACTGAAGAGCGTTCCGAACTCTGCTGCAACGTATAGACAGATGAATCCAGTGATCGGTTCGAGGAGAAGCATGCGAATAGGTCGAACAACTGCCACGAGAGCAAAAATCTTAAGTCGAGCAGCCATCGGCGGCGGGGGATCAACCTTCATTCCCTTCTTCTTCATAAGTCGTCGCTTGATAACCGGATGAAACGTCTCGTGCGAGAATGCAGTAATGATAATAGCCAGTATCGAAAAGAAGACCAACGTCCATTGCGTCCATCTCCATCCTTTTCGATTTACCACAAAAGAGCCTATAACCGGTCTATGTGGAAAGTCAGTCAGGTTCTCAACACTTCCTTTCCAGAACTCACCCTAATCCAGGGCCCAGAAACGGCATAAGGATAAAGACCGCTGAAACGGGTCCTCTGTTCTTCGGTGTGAAGGTCTCGGATAACGTCCCAGGCGCAACAGCAAGCACAGGCGCCCAGCATAAACCCGCCATGAATCTGAGAAAGCCCAGTCCTCCAATATTGTGCACGAAGCCCGCACCCATAGTGAACAATGCACCCAGGGGAACACTTGCTGCGTAGATAGGATAACGGCCTATGGTTTCTGATAACGGACCGCCGATCACAGGCCCGAAGCCGAGGGCGAGGACGTAGAGTGTTAGAGGTAGGAGGGCGACTGTGCTGCTGACGTTGAACTCGATCATGAGTTCTTTGCGAGCGGGACTCATTATTGATGTCCCGATTGATCTGAGATGTTAGTTTGGATAGGTACTCTTGGGAGGGTATGGACTCACGCTAGAAGACCTGCTGAGGATAGCATCACGACTTGAAGAGCTTTCTTCCACGCTGGCCAATTGAAAGGATTATGAGGACTATTATCCCAATCCAACTCATCAGTCTCACTCTGCTCTTTCGGTCTCGCAGCCTCAATCTCGCCCTCCGTCGCAGAGTCGTTCCCAAGCGACGCATCGGCCATGATACCAGTATCGTCAATCTTCTCCATGATGTTCAGTATGACTTGATCCAAAGCCTCAATTCCATTCTTTACGCTTTCCTTTATCCCCCAGCCAAAACCCCGACGGATTTGTAAATACGGATGGCATTATAAATTGCGGAAATGGTGCCGCGTTAGAGATTTATGTGATTTCCCCGTCCTGTTTGCATGATTACTGATCGGCTTCTCGACGCCCGTTGGTCGCGCGCACCCTGTCGCTGCGAATAGCTCGGCTTTGGGATTAATGATCATAGTCGCGTCAGTAAGCTTGACCTATTAACTGTCTTGATTCGCCCGATTATCAAGCTTTTGGGGGAGTATCTGATCTTGTATGCCTCGGTTATCCATCATGGGAACTATGGCACCATTGCATTTGCGATATAACCAGCAGCCAAGCACTATTCCCGTCGGTTAATGGTCTCTCCCAAGGGCGTATACGACTCTCATCATCTTTCTTCTCTATAGGGCTTAGAAATCACCTCCGTGCGATCATGTAAGAGTTGGAAGTGACTAGGATAGTCGCATTCGCATCGACACAAAAGCTCCCAAGTCCAATACATTACCAACAAAGTATGACAGGCCATGGAAACCCCGACGGAGATTAACCAGCTCAAGCTTGGATATCCCCGCATTTACGTCGGATACTAGGAAACTGGAGATGGTTGGGCTTGACTCGATATAGAACTGCTCGGCAGTTGATCATTGTTACTATCCATAGTCGCAAGAGTAACGTACCCGACAGAAGAATCTCTTTCCGATAAAAGGACACCTCCATACACTTATCTAACACTATTTAGCAGTAGGTTGCCAACTATAACATGACAATAATGAAGAGCAGAGACAAGAAACACTATCAGACTTCACGTCTATATTCGAAGGAAAGTTTGCGGGGGCGGCGTCTCGAGCTTCAACGGAGTCTCAAGCTTGAGTTGACAACACAGATACCTCGCCCAACCAATAGTAATGCACCCAACAAATAGCTCGTCTCATCTGCCATTTGAGTCACAATCTCGCTACTAACTTAGTGATATCATTCTCAGATGACTTTTGGCTCTTGTCAACTCCAGGCAACATACTGAACCTCTGCTCAGTCCATGGCAGAAACATACCCTATATAGATCTGAGAGTCACATTTCATTTTCGATCACTTGAAACGAACTTTATTCCCTTCCTGACCCTAAGCTCAATTGCATCACATTCAAAAGCGGATTCGTTTACACAGGGTAGCATTACCAGAGTCGTCACATCACGCAACCTGAACTTTATGATCAACGTCAAAACTCATGGTATCCCAATTATTCATAACGAGATCATGACTAGCTTTCTTTCTCATGCACATTGAACAAACATACAAAAAAATTGTTTCCGATTTCAGGCCATTTGTTTAAAAACCCTCAACACTCCCATAAACACCATTTCAAGTAACCCCAATTTCAGAGGGAGGAGAAGAGGTATTGTTGCCTATACCCTTCTCCTGGATGGTATAAGTTTTACAGTAAAATTATTAAAAAAAAAGATGATTTCAAAAGCCGTCCGTATCATGTCCGCCTTTTCTAGTACTCGGTCTCATTAAAGCATTTTCATTACTTATTTAATCCTTCTGGGCCATCAGGTCTCGCTCGGAGATGAAGAACTTTGGCTTCTCGTCCATGAATTGTTTGTGGAACATCTCCAGCAAAGCACCGGGGACCTGCTGGCCGATGACCACCTTGATGTGGTCCTTCTTGCCGGTCCAGAGATGCTTGATGAACTTTCCGTCGCAGCCAGATCGACTCTCGGGGAAACCGTTGGCCTCAGTGCAGGGGAGATCCTTGATGTCCTTGGGGTAATCGTAGCGGATGTAGGTACCGAAGCCACCCTGGTCGGTGGGCTTTCCGGGGCGGTTCTTTCGGAACTCGACACAGTCGGGGTGCTTGCCACCCTCGTTGGGGCAGTCCTCCCACTCCTTGAGGATTTCAAAGGTCTTCTCGTTGTTCTGGAGAACGATGAAGCCGGTGTTGAGGTAGACCTTCTCGAACTTGTCCATGTTGTTCTTGTGGTGGGGATCGTAGGCAAGGGCGAGAGAGTTGGTATCGGGGTGGAGCTGCCAGTAGTTCATGAGCCACTCAAAGGGCAGGTCGAGGTGGTGGAAGACGGCATCGGAGTCAAGGAAGATGCAGGCCTTGTGCTTCTTGAGGATCTTGGACAGAATCGGGGGCTTCTTCCACGAGTTGCGGCGATCCTCAAAGGGATCGGTGATGTCAACGTAGTAGTACTTGTAACCGTGGTTCTTGGCTATTGAGGGGTTAGTAACACAGAAAGGTGACTCGGGTAGGATTTGTACGCACCATAGAGCCAGTGGTTCAGGACACCAAGGGACAGACCGTGGGTTTCGTCAGCGCGGTCCCAGCTCATCAGACCGGGGGAGAAGATCTGGCCGGGCTCGTCGAAAGGTCGGTTGTCAAGATCGATAATGCAGAGGTCCTCGCCGATCATCTCAGTCCACTTGGGCTCGGCGGGGAGCTCCATGGGGAAAGCGCCATAAGGAGCGTACTTCTTGTCGGCAGGGCTGATGCGGGCCTTCATGATGTAGTTGAAGTAGTAGTCGCCGAGCTCGGTGGAGGCGTTGGAAGGGTGGTCGGGTTTCGACATGGCGCCGTGCTGCTCGGGTTGCTCGGGCTCAGTCTTCTTGGGCTCATCGTGGGTATCACCAATGATGGATGTCTCGGTGTCGGTAGCGCTATAGCGAATTCGTCAGTTTTTCGGTCTTCGCGGAGATTAGATTACGCAAGTCAACTTACACGTCAGCTGGAGGCTCCCACTTGTCGAGGTGGTTGTAGGCCAGGCTAACAAAAGCGACCAGGAAAATAACGGTGCCGGCCATAAGGACCGTCGACCGGTTCGTGCGCACTTGTCCAAACATTGTGGGCAAGCTTCAACGCTCTCAACGGGTGCCGAAATATGAAAGTCAAAAGGACGTTAGGTTCAGGGAGAATTGAGTTGAGTGAGTGAAAGGTGCCGACAAGGACACAAGAAAGCAGAAACCCAGAACCAGAATCTCGAACCTCTCAGCGCACGCGACGTAAAATAAAAGAATTACGGGAGGTTGAAGAAGAAAGAAAGACGAACGGTGAAGAAGGAAGAAGGCGAGGAGAGGAAGGGGAAGAGAGAGAAGCTGAGTAAAAAAGAGGAACCTGGTTTCTGATAAGGCCAGAAAATGAGCAGGGGGGAACAGAGAGAGAGAGAATGGCCTTTAGGTGGGATTAAATTAAATAAAAAGCGGACAGGGGTGGATGGGGGGGGAGATGGCGGATGGATGAGAAGGAGGAGGAGCTGGAGGTGAGGGAAGCGAGTTATGGAGGCGGGAAGATGAAGGCCCGGGCGTAGGTTGCAGGTTACAGGGGGTGACAATTAGCGTGTGTTTGCGCTAATGGATGGATCATGGCGGCTTTAAACGTGTTTTCGGGGAGGGGCTGAGTCCAAGTGGCGGGACACCTCAAAAGGATCAACTCACTTTTTGCGGGAGCCAATCCAATGCCAAGTGAATCAGGGGGCTTGGACTCGAAAATTGTCTCCTTTTTCTCTCTCTTGTCTGTTACTGTCAAGGTTGGAGAAAGTCATCTTGCTCAATTCATGCCAGCCCCTTTAACAGTATAGTCAACCAATAGGCTCTGTTCCTATGGCTGTTAGTGAGGTAAGCTTAGATCTGGTACTCTGCAGTCTGCACAGAGTCCCCCTTTATTCTCTGCTACAGTGCGTCATCACGTTATCGAATCCAATGTGACAAGCTAGTTAGTTAATCTACCAAGGTTAGAGAATTGAGTTTACAAGGCTTGCATCTCACTGCTGATATAGATCAACACCATCAACACTGCCAACCACTGTCAAAAAAGGTGCAACACAGCGAAAGACCAACAATATTCGACAACTCCCATTCTTCTGCCCCTGTAGAATGCATCTCGATCAACTCATTGAATGGCATTCCCCGTCGAGGAGCCGCTTGCATGGTCATCCATGTCATGATCTAACCAATCAAACAATAGCTTATCTGCAACGTCTCGCTAGGCGGAAATTTGGCTTGGCTTGCAATTTTGAATAGAGGCCAAAAAAACCGCCCCTCGCATTGAATTCCTCCAAGGACAATGCCCGAGGTCATGGTTTGTTCAGCGGAGAACCCTTACCGTTGAGAGGAATGAGGTTATACCCCCTTGCAAAGATTATTGATGTTTGGTGGGTGTTGGGAGGTATTTAGGCTTGATCTCCCTGCTGAAGGGCTGAGACAAAGGATTTACATGAGAGACAAGACAGTCCCTTGAATATGCATGTCTTGGAGGGTCGTGGGTATTTTCTACAACCGTTGAGTTTTGTAGATAAACGAGGTATTGTATATCGACTTGGGTTCCTACAAACAAATGAACAAACGCTTGCACGGCTGGCAGAATGAACCTGAACCTGGATAAACGACCTGTCACTGATAACATTCATGGATTTTACTTTATCTCCAGACTCCACCGACTCGGCCCTCCTCCGCCGCATTCCTCCTCAGCCCCAACCTGGAACGATTCCCGACGGGAATTAACAGCATTTGAACGGCCATGTTTTGGTCTCATCCTCCCTCATGAGTCTATCTGTCTCTGACTCAGTGAAGACTTCAGCTATCAACTACCACGTAGCATGTACTCTGGTACTGCATTGTATTATTTTGATCAACGTCCTCACAAGGATGAAACTTGCCAAGCCGGTCAGCACTAGGCCGCTATCCGTTGATGTGCTTATCCTTCTCTTGGCGAGGTCGTATCTCTGCACCTCAACTTCGTATAAAGGAGCAACGAGCAACGTAGCAGACATCGCGTGATATTTCTTGACAAAGATAATGCCCTATTCTCCGGTGTCACTCAAGTCTCGCGCCGGTCTTCCCGTCAGCCCATCTGCCGGGCCACGATCTAAACATGGAAACTCCTAGCCCGCCCGATGCATTGATTCCAGTCAGATCTAATGTAACTCATGCAGACGCCTATCATTGGTGAATTATATAACCTTTTTTACGAAACGTAACTCATTTCTGATTTAGAATATTAACCTTCTTCAAAAAGTCTATCGCCCGTGACCGCTAGACAGAGAAAAAAGCCAGCCCCGCCCCGCCGCGACAAAAGATCCAGATTTTAATTTGCCCATCTCTCGCAATTTAACGTCGCCTTACAAGGGACGTCCCGGGACTGTTTCCGATTTATTGGTCATGGCTCCCTGTAGCTTGCCCACTTTCTGTAAGCTGTTCGCTGCTGTAAGCTGACAGTGACAGTATTACTGGGGAGACATTTTAGTATAAAAACTTATCTTGAAGCCCCTGAATCGTTCGAGAACAGAGTCCTTTGAGATTTCTGTCTCCTCGCTCGGGGTCAAGTGGGATATCGCTTATCGACAGTGACCATCACATAGATGGAGAAAAATGTATTCGCTTATTACGCATGTTTCTCCAGGTTACGCGTCGAGCTCACGTCAACGATGCGACAGACGTCGCGAGACACGTAATGAATGTAACAGAATTTCTATACCAAATGCCGACCGATATCTACAAACTCGCTCTACCCAATGCTCAAAAACGCCTGACCAACCCAACAATCAATGACCTTGCGCAGAAATACGACGGCACCAATCCCTTCCATGCGCCACTTGATAATTACAAAGCTTAGTCTCCATCACGATACTAATAAGTCCGGCGATAGAGATTCCACCACTGTCGCTGACAGTCGTTGCCCCAAGACTGAATTCTCTATCCTCAGGTGGCACGTTCTCCATGATCTCAGCGAAGCAGTTGACGTAGACACCTCCCCCTAGCAAACCTTCCCAGAATATTATGATGAAGACGATGTAGACTGATGGGAGGAAGAAGTATACGGCGTGGAATGTGAGAAGGACAAGGTTCGCCACTTGCAGCATCGATGGGAGGTATAAATGGTGGATGCGTATAAAAGGTGTAGATGATCGGGAGATAAAGACTCCGAGTTGATAAAGAAATCCGTACATGGGGTAGAAATCTCGAAACTCATCGAATGGCGATTCGTCCAGGGGGAATAGCAATGTTGGAGCAACTCCTTGGTTGATCGTGTACTCGGCCACGTACACCAGTAGTAGCGGGAGCATGTATGGGACAAACAACACCTTCACTTTCTTCAACCTGTCTCGCATCGTGAGTGTGTCTTGCGTGCCGTGCGCAGAGTATGCAGTCGACGCGACTCCAGGCCCAGGAGCCAAGAGCGCCGACGAAGCAGTTCCTTGATCCATGTGGTTCACGTCCTCATCCTCAAGATCAGGGATCGCATCGTAGTCTTTCCGAGTCGTGCCCTCCCTCAGAGGTCCAAGCGGCAATATCACGAAGAAGCTGAGGAACATAATCGCAGGGAAACACGCCGAGATTAGCAAACTGCTACGCACGCTCAACCCCCACCAGTCCGTAAACATCACGTACAGACCTGCACCGACCAAGCCCGCAGCACCAGTCCCAGATCCCCAGCCCGCAAGGCTCATCGGGCCGTAGAAGTGCGTCAAGCCAAGGAAGCTCAACTCACCGCCGCCAGCGCTTATACTCGCCAGGACTACACCGACAAGCTTGATGGCGACGGACTGCGTGCGCGGTGTCAAAGCAACCATGAGCATGCCAACCACGGACAGCACTATGAAGATGAGGACTCGCATGCGATACGGTATTCGATGGATGAAGTACGGTGCGATCAGCTTGGTGAGGAACGAGGGAACGACATCGGCGAGGAGGACGACGCCTTTGGGGATGGAACCGACGAGGTCTTGGGCGGCGGAGAGGATGATCACGTAGAGGACATTATTGATGAGGCCTGACGCGACTGTTAGCTACAAGCCGAGGATATTTGGGGTGTAGTCGTACCAAAAAGCCAAAAGGCTACAATCACCTTCGTATCATGATGGCCCATGATAGCTCCAGCTCTCGCTTTGTACGCAGCCCAGGATGACGAAGGCGCGCCAGGCATAGGGAGCAATCCAGAAGCAGACGGTGAGATACCGGACATGGCGGCGATGGTTAGCACTCTTGTATCAGCCTTGAGAGCACAAACGACATCACGTCCTGAGGAGAGGTTGAGGATGTTGCAATGTTACTGATAGGAAGTCGTCGAAGTTTCACATTTAGCGGCTGGTCACGAGATAAGGTCAAGGCCTCATGACGTTGATCATGCTTTAAATGATAGCGGCTCTAGCGGGAGCCACAGTGGGGGCTGTTTTATTCACCGAAGCTTCACCTTAACTTATATAGCGATCACGATGCGACAGAAGCAAAAATATTAAGGTCGTAAATCATGGCGGTTCAAATTATGAACATATCATATCATACAAGCGCCCGCTATTAACCCATCCGTACCATTCATTCCATTTCCATTCCATTTTCTTTTGTGTCGCTCAAGGTCGCTCAGCTTCGCGGCTAGACTCAATCACGCTCTCGGGAGCAATGTTACCCTCAGCAGAGATGCTGTCAGGAACACTCTCGGGATGGTAGTAGTCCTCGCCCTTGAACTGAGAGCCACCGGGGCCGGGAGGGTTGCGGCCTACATTGGCGCGTTGAGCTTCCTGGCCCTTTGAGGCGAGATCGTCAGCGGCTCCGAGGCCAGAGGTCTTAGTGACGTTGGCGCCGACGACATCGTTGTCGTTGTAGCCGCCGCGCTCGTCGTTGGCCTTGGCGAGCTTGTCGAGAGGACCGCCCTCACCCTCGTAGTGCTGACCACGGGCTTGTCTGGAAGAGTTAGTGATTGTTAATGTTATTCTGGTGGATGATGCTTACCGGCCCTTGTCGTCGACGATGCCACCCTCGCTTGGGGGAATGCGCTTGTTGTAGCCAGCGTTTGTGCTCAACTCATCGCCAAACTCAACCTGAGCGCTCTCAAACTTGTTCTCAGCATGGGGGTTAACACCAGCGCCCTCAACGTCCTGAGGACGAGCGTTGCCGGTCTTGGCCTGGTAGGTGTTGAGGTCCATCTCGGCCTCCTTGGCGATCTGCTCGTAGTTGGTCATTTTGAAGGTGAAATTGTTTGTGAAGAAGTTGAAGAAGAGTTTGTGTAGTTTGCTATGATGAGGTCGTAGTCAAGATTGCAATGCAGAGAAATAATTGTTCTTAGAAGGTCTCTTATTTGTAGTGGTGAAGAGGTAACAGTGATGTCATTCATATGAAATCATATCCTTCACTCGATGATTTCATCGCGACGATTGAATTGTGGGAACTGAGCGAGCACAAGCCGCCTCTGACCCATTTTGATGGAGACGAAGGAATCGTTTGCCTTGAAAAGAATGAGTTTTGCCTATAAATCGAGATCTATCGTGAAGGGTGCTCACACGACATCGCCTTGGCGAACAGTGCTTATCCAGGTGCATCCCAGGAACCCGAGCGATCTCCGGAGAAGAGATGTTACTTGACTTTTTAATCTTGGACAGTAGATTTGTTCAATACCACACTGTCATAGTCCCCAAACCTTTTTTCGTATAACAAGCGATGCTCGGGTCAAGCTGAAAGAAGCACTAGAAAGTTGTAAATGAAATCGGCTGATAGTTCTTACCAGTGGGCACCACTCTAAAGTACAAGGTGATGTTGAGATATATGCTAGTCTATGTCTATTACGCCAATATCTTTTATAGACCACCAGTGTTAGCTAGACACTCGCGAACATCGCCCGTGTGATGCCATTACTATCACACATAGCCCGGAAAATGCCCCCTTGTTCCCACAACTCCAACGGCGGCCCTAGCTCAACAATCTTACCCTTATCCATAACACATACTCGATCATACTGAATCACGGTACGAAGACGATGCGCAATGGCAATCAGTGTCTTCCCTTCTAGACCAGTCGCCAGTGTCTCTTGCACGAGTGCATCGGTCTCAGGATCAACACTGCTCGTCCCCTCGTCCACCAGCACAATACGCGTGTTGCGAAGAAGCGCTCGAGCAAGCGCAATCAGCTGCCGCTGCCCAAGAGAGAAGTTGAGGCCTTCGGTTTCGACGGCTGTGTCAAGTGTCACACGCGTCTCTCGAGGTTTTCCAGAGTCAGTATTGTCTGGGTCCTCCCTCTCCAAGACACTGCTATCTCCCTCGGGCATGGCGAATGACTTTTCGCTGTCTGGTAGGAGATGTGCCTTGCGGAGAGCATGCCATAGTTCTGTATCTGTGTGCCTGTTGAAAGCGTCTAGATTCGAACGGATAGTGCCTTGGAAGAGAGTGGGATCTTGTGGAATGATCGCCAAAGCGCTTCGGAGCCGGTGAAGACCAATCTGGCCTATATCGACACCATCGATGGTAATGCGTCCGCCAGAAATCTCTGTCAGTCTGAAGAGGGTTGACAGAATGGTGCTTTTACCAGCACCGGTGCGGCCAACAATCCCGAGTCTCTCACCCCCAGCAATCCTGAGGCAGAAGTTATCGACCACCAGCGGAAGACCAGGGCGATAGCGCATTTGCACGGCCTCGTACCCTATGGCTCCGTGCTCCGGCCAAGAAGGACGCACACTGGCGCCGTCGAGGGGGGCTTCCTGGTGTAGAGAGTTTGTGTACTGGAATAGACGTTCTGTATTCGACATGGAGTTGTTGACCTCGATCAGATACTTTACCACGACCTGCATCATGCCAACCATGGACATGCTGTAAGTCAGCAACAGACCCGAGATGCTGAGAGCAACAGGTAGTGCGTTGGTGACCACGAGAATACCGGTGACCAAGTTCAGCAAGATGCCAATGTTGTCAAGCCGGACAGATAGCCAATTGTGGCTGGCAAACGTCAGAAAGTTGGCACTGTCCATGTCATCAATGGCTTCATGGACCAATTTGACGAACTGAAGCTCACGATCATAGGCGCGAATACAAGCAGCCCCAATAAGAGCTTCATTGAGACGAGCAAAGACCACACCGTCTAGTATCAGTTGATGTCGCCTCAGCTCTCGCGCACTGCTCCTGTAGTAGGAGATGCACCACCAGAGTGCTGTCGCGCCAAACACTAGAGCAATAGCAAACTACTATTTGTCAGCTTGATTATAGGAAAGGGAAGCGGTGAAAGATAACTTACATAGTAGAAGTAGGCAACGATGAGAACATATGAGCCCAGAAGCGCTGCTACGTTGATTAGCAGTTGCTGCACAGCAACGACCAAGTTGTTGTCCAGCGCATCAATGTCTCTTGTAAAGCGGTATATGATGCGGCCGAGAGGGGTCGTGTCGAAGAAAGACATAGGGGCCCTGAGGGTCTGCCAAAGCGCATTGTTCGACATGACCTGACTTGATTTGATACATACCAAGCAGGTGATGAGAGAGGACGAGAACACCAGCACGCATTGAGCGAGACTCAGGCCGGCGTATATACCGATCTAATTTGACATCGTTAGTGCATCTGCTCAAGTTTCATGATATCTCAAGGGATAAACTCCTACATTCTGACCGCGGGTAAGGCCGTACTTGTTGTCCACCCACCACGAAAGCCATAAGCCACCCAGAATGCTTGACGCTCGGAAAAGGAGTTGTCCAACCACCATTGCAAGGCCATTCCACAGCGAGCCAGAAGCCCGCAACCACGAAACATATACGGAGAAGGGAACGCTATCAACGATCTTGGCCTCTTCCTGCATCAAGACCTCAGCTTTCGTCGTTGTGATGTCGGGGCCGACAGAATCACCCTTCTTGCCTTCAGTGCTATCAGCCTCCTTTTGCTGATGTCCTCCAACGGCGACCAGGCTAGCGAAGGCAGGGTGAGATTTCATTAATTCCTCATAGGTGCCTACGGCCTCGATGCGTCCATCGACCATCCAGATGATCCTGTCAAGCCGGGACAGTAGATGCAGGTGGTGTGTTGCTAGGAACCGGCATTTATCCTTGAGCAAACCGCAGATGGCCTCGTTAAAAATATGTGTACCAACATGCGCATCAACAGCTGAAAGCGGATCGTCGAGTATCACGATACCCGCATCAGAGTATATCGCGCGGGCGATGTTGATGCGTTGCTTTTGCCCCCCTGACAGGGTCACGCCTCTCTCACCAATTTCTGTCATATCGCCATGTGGAAGGAGCTCAAAGTCTGGTAATAAAGCGCAGGCTTGTACCACATCGGAGTATAGCTTCTGGTTGAAAGGCTTCCCAAAGGTAATGTTGTCTCTCACACTGGCGTTTTGAATCCAAGCATACTGTGGACAGTACGCCCTGTCAGCGGCAAACTGCAAAATGCCCCCGGTCTGCCTCATATCTCCCGCAAGAGCACTAAGAAGGGATGTCTTGCCGGATCCAACGCTTCCGATGATACCAACCAGCTCGCCCCTCTGGCATTCCAAGGAGATATCGTTCAGCGAGAACGGCACGTCACTATCCCGGACTGGGCGGACTTCTGTATCCGAAGTTTGGATCCCTTTCTTTTCATGCCCTGCTCTATGTCTTCTTATAACTCTCGACAGACGGTTCTTGTTCTCTTTAGCTTCACCCTCCTCGTTCGATGGTGGGCTCTCCCACGTGAAAGATGCATTGCTGAGTTTGACAGCTGGAGCAAGAGTGACGTCTGGAACGGTATGCGCTTGTACTTCTTCCGCAAGCAGAAAATCCTCGATCCTCTTGATCGATTGGGCTGCATCGGCAGCAAGGCTTAAGGATACGGGCAACCAGTTGGTCGGTACGCGGAGTAGGTACAGCATCGCCAAGGATGAGAAGACAATCGCTGGATTCAGGCTGCCATTCACCACCGCGTACACAATGAACGTGATCATGATGGCAAGCACAGGTAGAAACTGAGCGAGGGTTCCTACAGCGCACCTGATCAGGTGCATGATGCGCAAGGCTCGGGTTTCAGACGCCCTGATGTTACCCAGTCGGTCCTGAAAGAATGCTTCCCAGCCAAAGTACTTTACGAAACGAATACTCTGGAGGATCTCTTGCGTAAGTGTGACTCTCTGATCAGTGACTATATTGATGCGATTCCGGCTTGCCACCAGCGGCCTAGTCGCGTATGTCACTGCGGCCAGACCAAAGATGAGAGTGGCTGCTCCCGGCAGAGCTGTCCAGCCCAGGTTGTAAACCAAGAGTGCGACTGTTAATATGAGTTGATAGAGTGATAGCCATGAAAGGTGGAAGGCTGCTAATGCCTGCTCGATACGGGCAGTGTCATTGGAGACCAGGCTCATCACGCGTCCGTTGGACCAGCCTTTCTCATCTACCCGACAGGGAATGTCATCGTATGGACTCGAACCCTCACTCCCTGTTTGACCTCCAGCCTTGGCTCTATTGGACAGTTTCAGTGACTTATTGAACGCCATGGCTATCAAAACGCTGCGTGTCTGTCCGCCGAGTAACATGCCCCGATAGTAAAACTGACTCGAGGCAAAAGTCTGAAGCATTTGTAATATTGCGATACCGATGACATATCCTATGCCAACCGCTACTGGCTTAGAGCCGCGAGTGTCGTGTCCGTCGGGGTAGGCATGCTGAACCCACTCAATAAGGAATCGCAGCGTGAAAGGCGTCATCACTTGTAGAGTCGACACAACGAACTGACTGATAGCGCCGAGCCAGAAGTCAAACTTGAAGACTTCGTAGAGTGCCCATAGGAGCGGAAGGCGATTGCGAGCCAATACCCGTTTTCGAAAAGCGCTGTCAAGGCTGGGCTGGAGCGTATCCATCAGCCTTGTGTCTGACACTGTCCAGATATCATTGCGCTCTAGGTGACGTCGGTATCCGATCTACAACATAAGTTCTCACTGTCAGCACGTAGAAACGTTATAAGAACATGATAAATAGACAGGTGGGTATAGTCTCACGGTCATGAGCGGGCTGAGCCAAGCAAACCATAGTTTGCTCAAGAGACCTGCATCTTGTTCCGCAGTCACCTCCCTCTTCTCAGGAATGTCGGGGACATGGTGTTGGCCGAATGGCCTCGGCCACCGAGAGCGCATCTGCCAGGCTGATACTAATGCGCACAAGGCCTGTAGGTATTATGTCACAGGGAACGGTCGCAATGGATGGAGAATAGGTGACAGTAACAACACCCGCAAGACCTCGAATTGAGACCGACTTTGGCGCTTTACCTATATGGCACGGCACAATGCCATCATCACGTCACATGTGTTTGCGTCCACGTATTTCACGTGTCCGTCTCCCCAACAAGACACCGCTCATAAGTTCCATTGTTGGTTGTTAGCTGGCACCGGCTCGGAGGTGGTGCTCCGGAATAGTTGTTGGTTGGTGAAAGGCACCTCTTCTCTCATGAGAGATCGAGGCTACTCCTGCAGGGTCAACATCCCCGTCAATGCAAGGTCATCACGCTAATGCACAGTCACTGATAACGGACCGAGCCGTCTTGGCCTTACAGCTTACCCTGAACCTTTGTCAATGTGCACATCTATACATGCATTTGAACCAAAATGATCTGGTAGTAGAGTTCGATCCCCGTGGCAATGAGTACTTCAGGCATGTGCTTCAAATGTCCTTTGGGGTTAAGCTCTATTCATGCATTGAAGCTGGTGGACCAAAGCAGCTGCATTACTCGTAACATCCTGCTATCTGAAACAATTGCATACAACCTGTGCAATGACAGTAGACGAACCATTGCCATCCACTATCACTTCAAGCAGTACGTCTCTGCAACTCTCTCACAACATGAACTTACTGATTTACATCAAGGCGGTCAACATGTGATACAAGACCAGCTGCCAAAGCAGCTCTACACAACGATTGACAGGTTCACGCTTGAGTCAGGAGAAGTCTTGACCAACGCGACGGTAGCCTTCACCGTCAAGGGTCGACTTAACACTCAGCGAACCAATGCCATCGTCATCTGCCACGCTCTTTCCGGCAGTGCTGATGTTGCGGACTGGTGGTCACCACTATTATCACGTCCTGAGAAGCCAGTACTTGATCCCAACAGGTTCTGCATCATCTGCTGCAACTCTTTAGGAAGCCCATATGGCTCATCGAGCTCGCTATCTGTAAGACCAGGCAGTACATCTAATTACGGACACACATTCCCGAAAACAACTATTCGTGATGATGTCCGGTGAGTATACGCACAAATATAGGTGTCGCTCAATGAATTCTAACTCGCTTTTCCAAATAGAATCCAAAAGATGGTCGTTGAACTGCTCGGCGTGCGGTCGATATACTGCGTTATAGGAGGCAGCATGGGAGGTATGATGGCGCTGGAGTGGGCATTGCTCGGCAAGCATTTCGTGCGATCTCTGGTTCTCGTCGCGACCGCAGCCAGGCAAAGTCCTTGGGCGATAGCATGGAGTGAGAACCAACGGGCAACCATAAAGTCTGATCCCAAGTTCCGCAGTGGGCGCTATGGTGACGATCCTCCTCGAGATGGCCTCGCGGCTGCGCGCATGGCAGCCATGATATCGTACCGAACGCACTCATCTTTCGAGAAGCGATTTGGAAGACGCAGGCTGGAGACTTACACGGCGCCCAACAAGATGCTCTCAAAAGTCAACGGCAACCGTGTGCCATTCGCGGTCGATGTGCAGTGCGCGGCGCGAGATGATGGGCATTACGACAAGTCAGGTATATTCTTGGCGCAAAGCTATCTGCGTTATCAAGGAGAAAAGTTCAATTCTCGCTTTGACGCCAACTGCTATCTCCACATCTTGGACAAGATCGACTCCCATGACATCGCCCGTGGCCGGTACCCGGGTCTTTCAGACGACGAGGCTATGCTCCAAACCCTCGGTCAGATCCGACAGCGCACATTGGTTGTAGGAGTCCCTACAGATGGCCTCTACCCACTCTCTGAGCAAATGTTTCTGTCCCAGGGTCTGAAGAATGCAACTTTTGCAACGCTCCAGAGCGATGATGGGCATGATGCGTTTCTCATCGAAGGTGAACAGCTCAATGGATTGTTGCGAACATTCTTCGGCTCGGATCTTGACCTATAGACTTGCATATAATCAACGTTCCACTTGTGATAATAGATCAAACCTCGTACCGCGGCCGACTTGATTTGGGATGTCATTGTGTTGGTGTTAGCGATGGTGTATATCGTGACTGTGGTGATAAAAGCAATCCTCTGTATAGGTAATTTCGAAGTTCAAAATCCGAAAAATGCTTTAAATCTATTTCATTAAGGTTATATCAAAGTCCCAACATCTAAATCTTGACGCTGAATACAATTGTCGAGACCAAAGCGAAGAGAAAAGCGGCAAACCCAAAGGGCAACCCGAGCCAGACTTGGCCCCAACTCATGCCCACGCGGAAAGCCAAAGCCATCCCTGGACCTGCCACCAAGCTACCTATTCCTTCTGCGACCGAGATGAGTGCGTAGAGCCGCCCGATGTCGCTTGTCGCATTGGGGTGCCGAGACTCTACGAGGCTGGTTGCTAGACTGCGCATGGTTGGCGCGAAGCCCGAGCCCAAGGTGGATATGACGAGCCCTAAAAGGATGCTTAGTTTCTAGACCTATTATGGCTCAGCAATTTTTGGCTTACCAATTATCATGCCTACTGAGGTCTCTGACAAGAATATGATCAAACTGCCTAGAACCAAGAGGATGATGCTTGTCTTGCCGATCCAAAGGTCTCGAGAGGTTGCGCTCCAGCTTACGAGTGCGTATGTAGCAATGAGAGGCAGTATGACTGTGAACAGCGCAATATTGACCCCTGCACGCAGTGATATGAGAAATCCTGCCTAGGTGTCGAAATGTGTTAAAATGTCATTCGCGCCAATGGATCTAGAGAGTATGCACTCACCTGTGCTAAAGTCCATCCATATCGCTTCGACACATATTGGAAGAGTATATTAGTAGCTTGGCGCCCGACCTTGGAAATGAGGAAAGTAAAGACAAGGGCGGACAGGACTCTGTCTTTTAGCACGAAGTCGAACGAGTCTTTGTTCCGAGCAAGCCAGCTACCCCATCTGCCGTCACTCTTGGATGGTATCTCTGCTTGTTCACTGCTTGTGTAATCTGAAGAGATATCGTTGGCGTCCTCACCAGACCTTTTGGATTCAACCACTGGCAGTGTTTCCGGTAAGCCAAGTGCTAAGATGACACTAAGTCCTTGGAAGGCCACTGCAAGCAGGAGAGGGATCCATGTGTTCTTGTGCATCAACATGGAGGTGATTGGAGGGACGATCAGATCTGCGACAAGGTCGGTACAAAAGCGATAGAAGAACACGGTACTCCTGACCTCTGCAGGCACAACATCAGCAACCACTGTAGTGAGTAGGGTTGTGCCCGTCGTTGGGCCACCGCCAATGATGAAGAAGAATGATGATAGCCAGACTGCGTTCAAAGGCAAATGTAGTACCCCGACCTTTGAAAGATGGTCAATACTATTAGAAGGTGAATATAACCGTGGCGATACTCACAAAAAACAGTGTCGACGCCCAGGACAAAGTATACCCAGTCAAGGCTAATACCAGGATCCATTTACGCCCACGCAAGTCTGCCACATAACCATACGGGATTGGAAGCAGAATTGCGGGAATGGCATCGAAAAAGTACTGCCAGCCAACGACCGAAGCAACCTTGTCCTGCACTGGGTCGATCTTACAGAGACGCTCAGGGACGGACCCGTCACGATCCACTAACGACGGATCGTGCCGCAGATAGTGGCGGGTACAGGCAACGGACTCAAAGAGCCGCACTCTTGGCGCAGCGTAGAGAGATTCGCCAACGTCTGAAATGACGGCGAGGACGATGCAGAGGAGCACAACGTAGATCCACGGCCATGAGCAGCGAGTGCGGTGCGTATTCAGGTTCTCAATTGGCCTAGGCTCGCTATTAGGTTCTTCGGACTGTGGTGAGAGGAGGGCTGCCCTTTCGTTGACATTGGTTTCGTGCCCGTTTTCGCGATGTTGGTGCATTTTTACTTGACGAGACTCATAAGTGAGGATGTGAAAAAGAGAAAGGAAGAAAGACGTGCTGCTGGATGAGAGTGCATGGCGACTAATGCCTTGACTAGGGCGGTGACTGAGACGGGAGATAAGACAAGCATGGGTGCAATTGAAGTGACATCACAGCCAACAGCGAGAACTTTTGTGGGTGTGTCAAGGGTGAAGTTGATTACAGCCCGGACACGTACGACAGGTCATCATCAAGCCGCGGTGTTATGAGAAGTGTCACCGATGTCACGTGCCGTCTTGCATACTCAACAGTTTCCCTCATTTGGATAACACAAGTGATACTTCTTCAACTATCAGGTACCTATTAGATTTATGTCCTATAATTCCCTGTTTACCACTATTGAGTAAATTTGGCGATACGTCGGCCAACGCTGATATTGGCTCACATTCGGTAATTGACGAGCTAGTACGGGAACCGATATGACTGAGTGTACCAAGGCTGTCATCCATCCAGATTCGGCTGAGGGTAAAGCAAAGGGAAATCCCACACACAACATACCCATAGGTATTCTGCAAAGCTAATCATACTAAACTACCCTAGAAATGATAAAACTCGCATTCGCGTTCTTCCCAGGCTCGCCATTCAGTTGGCATGTGAGGACTGGTCGCAACCTCTTCACAAGACGCTGAGTCTGAATCTTGGCTGGCTGTATCAACGGTAAGTTTCTGCTAGCTCAGTTCAACTTGCGTAACAAAACTTACAGGATATGCCATAGTCTTGATAGAATGAGTGCTCCGGGTCAGCACAAATGCCCCCGATCGCATGCGAGACACAACGCTGAGCAGAATATTCTCCTTCTCCAGTGTCGTTGATCCAACTGCAGCGTTGAAGTAAACAACATCATGCTCACGGAGGTCCTGAGGAGCGTCTTTGATATCGCCCGCCTCGAATGTGCAGTGCTGCGTGTCCCCGCAAAGTTTGTTTAGGACTTTGATGCTCTTCTCTAGACGATCGGGGAGAAGCTCCAGACTGTGGATTCGCACAGTTTTGGCTTGTTTCTTGGCCCAGCCTGTCACCCAGACAGCTGTCTCTGGCATTGCACCAGATCCCAGAATGGCTATGGACTCGGGAGCCTTGTCCATGACGGATAGGAGGCCCGACCACTCGGCTTTGAGCACATATTCGTAGAATTCATGAATCGGGGTGGTGTTAAAGATCTGCCAAGCTGTATGGGACATGCAAGTCAGCGAGCGATGCATAATCGGTGCTCAGATTCATACCATCAGTCGCGTCTTGCGCAGCTGCAACCCTGTCCGCCCACGTCACTTCCAAGGCGCCCTCGCACTCTCCCATAACATATCTGATATCTGGCATGAGGCCTAAGATGTCTGGATGAGCAAGGACCGCTGTCTCCAGCTCAAGATCGAGGGTCGTGAAGCCTATGACTTTGTAAAACCGTTCCCAAAATGGGACGACCTGATCGGTCTTTTCGGGCGTGTCCAAGGGGCATAAGGCTTTTGCTCCCTTGATGTTTTCCACCATAGTCTTTACATAGACTTGAGCTTCGGCTTCCAGGTCTCGGCCCGGGACTATTGAGTCAGTGGTCATTGTATCGGATGGTAAGAAGGAGATTGAGACAGGGTGATAGAATCCGATGCAAAATTTACAATGAAACGTTTGCAGTCTGTAGATCGCCACAAAATACTCGTTTAGTTCTCTTTCGTTTGTGTCTTAAACGTCACAGTTCTAGGGGAGGCTACTTTTCAATCACCAATTATTCGCCTAGTCAGGAACTCGTTCTACCTGCGATTGGCAGAGCTGCACAGTCATATACTCTCGGGGATCCTGCAAGGTCTTTTGACCCGCGGTAGATCGCGGTCAGGAATCTTACCATCATACCAGATATAGACACAAATCTGCAGGGTCATTCGCCACATCAACGCCTCATCCTGCATAGAACCTCTGAACAGGTCGGTGGATTTATGGCTCTGATACTGCTTCAAGTCGCCTGTCTACGTTAGGCAACTGCAGCCAAATCAACATCGGTACAATTATCAACATGAGTCCCTCTAGTACCTTGGACGAGGCCGCAAGAGCACATTCAAGCAGTCACAGCACTAAGAATGGTGAACACAACTCCAACGGGTCATCTATGTCAAAAGTAGTGTCAAAAGCAACACGCAAATGGCATTTCGATACTCTTCAAGTCCATTCTGGTCTCGATAGCGAGACCGCCCATGGACAGTGCTCCCTACCAATCTACAACTCGGCATCATTCCGCTTCAAGTCATCCAAGAGCATCGAGGATGCCTACAGCTTTGCAGATGGCCCGAGAAGCCAGTTTTACATGTACAGCCGACTTTCCAACGTGAGTACCCTCATCTCAACCCCAGTGAAATAGTGACTGACGAATGTGAAGCCTAGTAATGTCGGCTTTGAAAAGCGCATGGCAGCTCTGGAGCTCGGGAAAGACGCTCTTAGCTTCGCAAGCGGTGCCGCTGCAATCTTGACAGTCGCGCAGTCCTTGGTGACTGTTGGTGATAATGCTGTTGTGAGCGGTTCTGTTCATGGTGGAACGTATCATCAATTCGAAGTCATCCTCCCTGCGATGGGTCTAGAGTGTCGCATCATGGATACGAATGACCTAGAAAAGGTTGAAGCGGCGATTGATGAGAGGACCAAATTTGTCTTCACTGAGACCATCAGCAACCCCAAGTTCGCAGTAGCAGACTTGGACGGCCTTTCAGCCATTACCCGACGTGCAAAGATTCCTCTAATCGTTGATGCTACCTTTTCAGCTGCTGGCTTCTTCTGCCAGCCAGCCAGATTCGGTGTCGACATTATCATCCACTCAGCTACCAAATGGATCGGTGGTCATGGAACCACGTTGGGAGGAGTTGTCATAGAGACTGGTGTTTCCGAGTGGCAGTCCAATGCAGCTCGCTATCCTCATCTTCACGCAAAGCGAGGTCGCGAGGGCACCGACACCAGCCTCTACGACCAGTTTGGCAACGAAGCATACATGAGCTTCCTGCGATGGGAGTTCATGCGCGATACAGGAGCTTGTCTCGGTGCGCAGGCAGCGCAGCAGCTCTTCATCGGCGTCGAGACTCTTTCGCTTCGCTGTGAGCGCCAGCACCGCAACGCTTTGTTCATATCGTCTTGGCTGCGCAACCACCCGCGCATCGCTTGGGTCAAGTACTTGGGCTTTGAAGACCACCCGTATCACCAGCTCGCCTTGAAGTACCTGAAGGGATTTGGAACTGTCATGACGTTTGGGTTCAAAGGGACAGTGGACATGGCATTTGATGTTGTTGACTCGTTTGAGATTATCTCGAATACGCCTAATGTCGGAGATGCGAAGACTACTATAGGGCATCACTGGTCGACGACGCACAAGGGATGTTCTGTTGAGCAGAATGAGGCAATGGGTGTGTATGAGGACCTGTTTCGGTTGTCACTTGGCATTGAAAGGGTGGACGATGTCATTGCTGATTTCCAGCAAGCCTTTGACGCAGTGCCACTCAGAACCTAACTGATTCATTTTGTATTTATCATTCAATTCAATTGTGGTCATGAACTTGGGAAGCACAAAGGCAGAAGAGATATAAGATAGCCTTATTCCTTTGAATAACAGGGTAGTAAAGAATCAAGAGTATCCCACGTGTTTGGCAAAACTATAAGTCCTAAAAGCTACTGCAGCGTACTGTACCGGGGAGAGTACGACTGTTGATTTCTGTAGAAATGTGCTTTACGGTGGCGAATTCAGGCTTGTGTCATCCTAATGCTCACGAAATGGTATTTCGTAGGTGAACAGCAATAAACGCAACGTCAGGCCAGTCAGAGGCTGACTACCCCCGGACGCCCTCTGGACGAGTGCTGTTGGTGCTGCTGTTGGTTGTGCACAGGTCAACATGCAGCATGACCATGCAGTGTCAGAATGCCCCGCATGGACAGAGCCTCTTGGGCTGTTACCCAGCAATTTCATTGCGCAATGAAACGTGGTGTGTGTTTGCGGCGTAGGGTGGACTTCAGACATAAGGTCCTTGGAACAACTATCTGAGTCTTGATATCCGGACACACGTTTCTCACCCACGTACGATTTTAGCAATGGCTGAACAAAAACGACTCCACATCTGGTTGAACTTGCCAGATAACCAAGGTCAGTTCATGTGATCTGAGCATAGACACCCATGCTAACAGGTTTCTGTCAGTCTCACTCGAGTGTGAGTGGCGATATGTACAACAAAACGGGAACGAGGCTCAGCAATTCCATAATTTGTACCTTGCGCCCAAAATTCGCAACTCAGAACCATTGGAGACCTCCCTTGGTCCCGGGGTGTGGATCTCAAACAATGATTCTCAGTCGAATGCTTCTCAGCTTAGAAAGAGTCAAGATTCAGCCATCGCCGCGCTTCTCCAGGAATGCATCGCGCAAGAAGGCCTGTGTGCCTTCCAGGTTCCTAGAGTGAGCGGCTTCGCAGGGCATGCCGACCCTTGGGCCTTTCGTGTGGCAGACTGTGCCCTTGTTTCTTCGACCAAGTCATTTCTCTCACCACTTCAGGAGATAACAGCTCCTTCCGATTCCACGAACAACATTGATGGCGTAATCAAAGCCCTGGATGCATCAATGGGTGCTATTCTATCCCCTCTGGAACTGTGCAATGAGACTATCGACAAACTTGAGTTTGAACTCACACGAAGGCTTTCCTTTCCTTTTATCTCGCCAGAGCCCATCCGCAAGCGGCGCATATGCTTCCTGATATGGAGTCGCATAGCGGCCAAGAGAGCGGCATGGGCCAATGCGAAGGCGCTGGGCATCGAAGTGGTAGTCATGAGTTCTGGCGCATGGTCCGAGGATGATAAGCCACCACATGAGTATCTGATGGACGGCTACATCGATATGGATATGACGACAGACGATGTCTTCTGGAAGAGAATCGTCGATGCGGTCAAGGCATACCCAGATCCAATAGATGGCCTCATTGGACCGTGGGATATGTTCATGGTGCCGACGGCCAAAGCAGCGAGAGAGCTGGGGCTCTATACACCAGGACCAGAGGCTTACTCGATTTCAACGAACAAGTATCGCACGCGCCAGATGCTTGATCCCGAAGAGAAAGACTTCTTCACGGTGCAGAGCATCAAAGAGCTGGACTCGAGACTGCAGTCTCCTAAATCCGTCAACTTCCCGGTTGTATGCAAACCAGTCGCTGGACTGAGCAGCTGGGGAGTCTACCGCGCAAACAATACCCAACAACTGCGTGATGCAGTCGAGAAATCTCTCATCGTCAGCCAAGAGCTTCCCGATCTGAGGGTTGTGGTCGAACCATACATCGATGGGCCCGAAGTAGACTGCAACATCGTTCTCTTCAGGGGCCGGGTTCTGTATACTGAGATTGTAGACGACTTTCCTTGCTCCGCAGACCTCGCGGAGGATCCGACAGGAAAGCTCTTCACAGAGTCACAAGCGGCTGTACCCTCGAGGCTCCCTGAGAATGAACAGCAGGCCATCACAGACGAGGTTGTTTCGGCAGTTCGTAAGATGGGCTTTGACACAGGTGTGTTTCACTGCGAGGCGAGAATTTGCAACTCGTCCATGAAATACACCTTCACCAGAGGCGCATCTATTCCAGACCTAGAGCCTACAGAAAAACCCAGAAGTTCTGGGGAAACTCCGGTATATCTCCACGAGGTCAATGCCCGGATGCCGGGACCAATGAGTTCAGCCTCTAGCGTCATTTCGCGCGGGATCGACTTTTGGATGTTGGGCGTTCTCTGCGCCGTCGGTGAATGGTCTCGATACGAAGCGTTTTCAGTTCCATTTCTCCATCCAGAGGTCACCGACCACACGTGGCTCATCAACTGCATCGTGCCCGTCAGCCTGGAGCGTATCAAGCCGCTGTTCCCCGATCATCCGTCAGATCAGCTTGGACATCAGGCGGTGGACAGCAGTCACAGTCCTATATTGGAACTGGCCAAGACTCACCCCCATTTGACGAAGCATGTGGCACGACACCATGTGTATATAGAGCCTGCGACGAGATTGGGGGGCAAGGAGGGTGATTGGTTGTGGACTATGTGTATGGTGTTTCATACTCCGCATAGTCGGGAACATGCATTCCAACTAGCTCAGGAATTCCCGGAGGTTTATGAGGCCTTTGTAAGGGATAGGTATGGCCATGGCTAGAATGATACAGCTACACTGAGAAGTCATGTTCTATGAGAGGTAGGTAGTGGGGGAGGCCGGCCAAGTAAGCATCTGATATACATTAAGTTAGTGTTGTGAGTGACGGTGTTCACGAACGAGAGAGGCCAGGAGTTTCAATATTCGCTCGACTTGTATAGATGGGTAGACATTTAAGTTCATTTATAAGTGCAATATCCATACACAAATTGAGCTCGCACATATTCGCTGGGCTTTCTACATCGACGTCATCTGATCAGGCTGATTCATCCGCCCCCCTTTGGCCATATCGGACTAATCGTTTCGCCGAAGCCGAGCTTCTCCCTCCAGCCTCCTGTTCGCAATCCACACAATTCACGCTCACCACCATCATTCAATCTCTCTCTCTCCCTTCGCCATAATCAACGCCGCTCCCGAAACCTTCGTTTTCTTTCCACCTTAATCCTCACGCACTTCGACCATCCGCCTTTCGCTCATTTCCCCCCCGCACCTCCTCGACCCGACCGAACCCTTTCTCAACGATGCTCACCGAGAGAAGCCCGTGAATCGCGCTACAGCCGTTGTAAAATTCCGGATTATACCCACCCAGCAAGCGCGTTCTGCCTCGCTTCGTGGAATAACCGGGGCTTGTAGAAGGGACCTGCTCAAATCTCGCAGTTCATCTGGAGTTTGGGGCGACCTAGCAGTTTCATCTGGAGGTCACAGGTAGCCTGGCAGCGAAGCCGGCTTCTCTTTGGTGTGTGTTGTCGAGTTTGGGGGCTGCAGGTAAGTCCCGAGATTTGCTGTACTGACCATTTAGTATCCTGGCAGTCAGCGGTATGTGATTCACTGCATGAACTATGGCGACTCCATCATGCGTCGATATTGAACAGACACCCGCCGTCGTTGAGTGGGAATGGGAGGGCGCGACGCGTTCCTTGGCCACTCCAGATCCAGACAATGTCCCGATACGATTCACAATACATATCGATTCGACCCACGACAAACATCGCGCTCATTTCGAGATAGTTATTCCTGTCAAATTTAAAGACAAGCCGAGTAGTGCGGCAGTTTTCTTACGCATCAGTCCTCTATTCATCACTTCCTTTCGCTTCTCCACAAACATTGACGACTTGGACTCTTTAAAAAAGCAGCGGTTTAGCTCCGCCGCATGTCTCGAGTTTGAACTGAGCAACTCTATCGCCGTACTCGTCCCCAGCTACGTCAAAGAGCCAGTATCAGCCGCCCGGTCGCGCTCTGGCAGGGTTCTAGACTCTCTCTACGAGCTATCTCATGTCACTTCTCTGCGAATATATATCCAAGATACTCTATTATCCCTCGACCAACTTAATTCCATCAGCGACACAGTAACAAAAGCCCAGCTCGAGCCTTTTTCTGGCCCTGAATATGATATCTCTCGCATGTTCAGTGGCAGCGGCGCAAAGGCTACAAAACTCTTACCACCCAAACCTCCATCATACGAGAAGGCGACAAGCTCACAACCGCCGAGCGCTCCCTCATATCAACGTAAACGACCTCGACAGGATAGTCCCCAAGCGCCCGATAGCATCAGTCAAGTCTGGGACAAGCTACAGAAGCTAGAGTCCTTATTTCACAGCAAGGTCGGAGAGCTAACAGCTGAGAATGCTAAGCTCCGGGACCAGAGGCCAAAGCCTGACGAGCCGCAAGCTGAGACTACCCAGCCTACAGACCAGTCACAGGTGGTAATAGAGCTGAGGGCTGAGAACGCTCAGCTTCGTGAAGAGGTCGAGCGTTTGAAGAAGAGGCAGGAGGATCTTGAGGCAGAGGTCGCATCACTACAAACCGCGCAAAGAAGCGAGAAGGATACAGAGGAGGTTGCAATAATAGAAATTCGAGACGACATTGAGTCACTGGAGCGTAGACTGTCTTGGGTTGAGAATGGAAAAGATGAATACTTCATGAAGCAAATAAAGCAAGAAATCTTTGACGAGTTAGCAACGCGTGTCCTGGGCGGCTAGGGCTTGCATCAAAGTACAAAATCAATTCAGAAGATCAAGACACTTTACTCATCAGAAGTGAACAATGACCGAGATGCCAGTGCATGACGATACAGTCGCTGTTTTTCAACATCCAACAAACTTGACAGGATGAATAATATTGATCGCCCCTGCGAGCATTTGTGTACATCATACGGCGAGACCAATCATAATCCATCGCAAGCGTAAAGGACACGACGGCAAAAACAAGATGGTCCTCAACAATGAAGGGAAATCAGACGTTCCGGAGCACAAGTCGCATACCATCAAGTTCAAAAGTCATGACTCATTTATTGCCATACGCCTTCATCTAGTTATGTTGCCAGCCTATGTACCAAAAATTATCCACGCCGTATAGTGACTATTCTAGTCAAATGCTTCATTAATGAAGCTCAGCTCCCCCAGAAAGGAGAACGTTGACGAGCTCTTCGTCTTGAGCCCTCACTGCTACTTCGAGGGCCGTCATGTTGGCCGAGTCTCGGGCATTGATATTTGCTCCGTGATTCACCAGCAGCTCCAGAGCACTCGCACGTCGAAAGCGTACAGCGATATGGAGGGGAGTTGTGCCAGAGCAGTCGCGCGAGTTCACATCTGCGCCGGCCTTGATCAGCGACAAGAGAATCCCCGTCGTTCCGTTGCGGGCAGCGATGTGAAGCAGCCTAGATGGTCTACTGTTGAGATCATTAGAGTCGGAGGTGAGTGAACTTGAGGACGCAGGCGGTGCTCGCGGCTCTGGGTTGGATATCCCCGGGGCTGGGACTGAGACCGAGAGCTGACGAGGACTAAGCGTGTCCACTAGTGAACCACTAAAACCAGGCCAGTCCTCATCGAGAGAAGAGGGCCAGGGCAGGGCTGTAGGACCATCTAGGGGGCCATCTAGTGCCCAGACGCCAAGGTCTTCCGACGCTTCGGCCCGTAGACAGGCGGAGTCAGAACCAGAGCCAGAGCCAGAGCCTGAACCTGAACTTGAACCGGGGTGCTGTGGCGGATGCAATTGCGGCGCCAAGTCCTGCGAAGTTGCTTCTGCAGTTGGCGTTGGCTGTACTACGACGTCTGCAGTAGTGTCGCTATGCTGCTCACGTTGCCGTTGGCGTGCTCCTAAAGCTTGTGAGCACAAGGTAGTTGTAGTGAGGTCGTAGTAACATACTCGATGCCCTCTTGGCGATTCTGTTGCGTTCGCGGAGACGCTGCGTTTCCTGCTGCTTGGGCGATGGGAAGAGGACGCAGGCTTCAAGCTCTTCCATTTCAATTGAGAGCCGAGAGATGAGAGTCACCCTGCTAGCGGCATAGAGCTTGGCTTTAGTGCACGTACGCACAGTACAGTAGAAATTCAACTTCCAAGGCCGCCAGACTACCGCCGAGCCTCAAGAGTGGCGGTCCATACTAATAAACGACGGTGATGGCGTATAATACGGCTTCACGGCACAATCCTTGGCGCTCAGGAACGGGCAAAACACGACTCTCAACGTGCCGACGGAGGAGGTTTGCGCATTTTGGACCCCAAACACTCCAGGCGACAACAAAAGAGAGCAAGGTTCGCGGCAGAAGTTGGCTGCGGGTATGTTTGTTGCAGGCGTATAATATACCGAATGAGGCAACTGGAGTGGCTCATTAGATCATAGAGGTATCATAATCGCGTTTGTCGGCCGTGCCGTAGACATATCCAGACTAGACGGATTCCTTCTATATCCCAAAACAACAAGATGCCGGGACGCCTTATATGAAGAGCTCCACTGATAAGAGATGATGCATGGGGATTAACAGGGCATAACTTGACATCTGCGATCCTACGCTAAACTACATCGAATCTAGCTGATCGATCTTATGGAGTTCTCAGTAAATATATTCTCCGTAGCACGACAGGTCCCGGCTTGGCTTCACAGTTCCGTAAGGTAATGTAAGATCGAGAACCCGGCCTGATTGCCAAGAGAGTAAGCTTAAACAATAACTATGTGTAAGCTTATGTTCAGTTGTATCAGTGAACGATGTTGCTGGATACAGGTCCAGGTCGAGTCACAGTCACTTTTTGTCCTGGAAATGAAGCATGTTGATGACCAATGGGATGACTGCCTGTGTCAGGACCTTTTGTTTATGCCGTTGCAGTTGGTGATGCAAGGTCAGAACAGCGGGCGCAACAGCGAATTATGACTGCGCGCCTCGCCTGTAGTAGGTGTGAGCTGTTCGCTTAGGCAAACGAGCTCAGCATGTCATGTTTCTTTTTTGCCACAGGTACCTGAAGATGTTGATCCTGCTAACTTAACCGAGCAGTGATGACCGTAGAGCACACTTGAATCGAGCCAACAGCGCTGCGATTAGTTCTTGTTAGCACTATGGCGTGATTGACGATCCTTGGAGGCTCGTATGGCTCGGGGGATTGACACGGGCGGCAAATCACTACATTGCTGACACGGCTGCAGGGCGGAAGGATGGCAATAACCTGAGACTTCGATGTGGTGTGACAAAAACACTAGACAGGCAAGGCACCTGGATGATAGATGCCGCTTGACACAGAGTATCGGGCCTCTTGACACCTTGAGGCATGGTCAATGTGGCCTGAATGCTACCAGAATGGCTCTGACCTGGTGTGTATATCATGAGCTTGTGTTATGAGTGTAGATGCCTCCCCATCTTCGAGCTGTTGGATAGCACGAGCAGTCACTACAGGCGACCACTCTCGACATCATGTCTCATCATGCGTCCGAGGTCAAAGAAACCTCCCCAACAAATCAGCCGCAAGTGATCGCCACTATCAAGTATCAGATCGATGATGGCGTGCGACATACCTCGGAACAAGCTTGGAACAGGGGCTATACGAACAACCCCAACGTAAAGCAGATTCCTGTGCCGTATCCTCTCCATGATCTTCGCTCAGTAGCTTTCCCCAATGGTGCAGACTGGTCTTGGTCGCATTCCGCAGAGATCTTGAAGGACTTTGGCTTCACCGCTATCAAGTTTGACCCAAAATGGGCCAAAGTCGACGATGAGGTGCAGGCTGGAGATTACGATGATTTGCAGACTTTAGAGGAGATTTACTTCCCCGAAGTCAAAGAGTCGGTCCTCAAATTAACAGGGGCGAAACTGGTCTTCATCACAAACAGTATCGTTCGAAGAGGCGATGCCCCGGTTAAGAAACCTGCGAATGGAACCGCTGGCTTGGCGGTCGTCAATGGCAAAGACCAGAAGAGTGTACCTGATAATTACAAAGCATCAGATGAAACTCGACCAACGCATCTTGCATCCTCTGACAACTCGAGGCCTGCGAGAGGAGCACACGTAGACTATACGCCTGTTGGTGCTCGGCGCTCTATTCGTCGCTGGCGGCCAGACATTTACAAAGCCGCGCTTGAAGCTGGGATCATTGATGCCGAGGACAAGATCTGTGCCCCAGCGAAACTTGACGCCCAAGACAAGGCGAGTAACGATATCATCGATGCCAAGTATAACGCGGACGGCAAGCTGGGACCGCGATACGCAGCCTACAGCGTCTGGCGGCCCATGCGGACAGTAACGCGGGATCCGTTGGCAATGGCTCCTCGATGGTCATTTCCCCAAGACGGAGCATTAGGATTTCTTGGGTATGAGTCCAGAATGTTAGCTGCGCCTTCTATGGGTGGTGACTTTCTACGAGAGCTGGAGTCTGTGGTTATCAGCGAAGCGGATGCGAGAGCATACGAGGACTCGGGGGTGATTGCGGGTGGACTGGAGAGTCCGAAGTGGTACTATCTCCCTGAGCAGAAGCCAGACGAGGTCATTGTGCTCAAGTTCTTTGATAGCGCTGCTCTTGGGGGAGGTTTGGTGTCTGGCGATGTTGGGGGTGCGCCTCATGCGAGTCCTGATCTTGGCGATGCTGCTCATGGGCCGGCTCGTTGGAGTATTGAAGTTAGATGTATCGCCATATGGTGATGGTTTACAATAGTCGGTGGCATGTTAAGGGTTCTCATGTAGTTCAGCAGTCACAAGTGTTTTATATCCCTATTAGGAGTGGTTCAATTTACCTGTGTTTTACAAAGACGACTGGAAAACACAAGTATCGTGCAAAGTCCAGGCTAGTTGCGTTTATTAGCCCATAGATGGCAAAGGGATATCAGGATCATATCACTATCCAGTACCCAATGCTCATCCTCATACTCTCATGCTGCAGTATGGTGAAATGATACCAAGTCGGCTCCGACCATTCCACGTAAAACGTAACTTGTATCCTAATTACCTTACCCTTGAAGATTAGCTTATGCATGTAATACTTACCTAAGTAAAGGCTTGAAAAGGCAAAGACCCGCGTATGACCCTGCAGAGTCAGAGGCAACGGTACCAAAGTGGACGTGCTGGCGCAGGCCACTCCCTCGTATGGGTGGCTATCTAGCCATGCTCCCAGCAGACTTCGCTCCTCTGTTCTCTTAGCCCTATGCAGTCTCTCTATCTCTCTATTGTTCATTTCTAAACCCACACTCGCCAGCTCTATCTCTCCACAGCCCAGCATGAAAGAACGCAACACAAATGGACACACCAACGGGACCTCAGAGCAGAAGTCATCGCGGCCCTCAACTAACGGGATTGTCAAGAACAGGCCAAAGTGGAGATTCGACACCATCCAGATTCATGCAGGGCTTGAAGAAGACCCAAAGTATGGCCACTGCACACTACCCATCTATAACACCGCCTCGTTCAAATTCGGGTCGTCAGCTGCTCTGAACGTAGCCTTGAGTGACATATCAAGCTCACAGAACCATTTGTATACCCGCGTGTCTAATGTGAGTCTATCTGCCCATGAGAGTTAACCACTGTGTCTAATACAGATATGTAGCCGACTCACGATGGACTTGAGAAACGCATTGCTGCTCTTGAGGATGGTAGAGATGCCCTTACTTTCTCATCGGGCAGTGCGGCTGTTTTGGGCGTCATCGCGTCGCTAGCGGGAATGGGCGATAATGTCATCGTGTCTACAAGCATTCATAGTGGAACGTACCGTCAGTTCCGCAAGGCTCAGGCCCAGCTGTAAGTCTTTTGCTTGTTGGCATTGGGGAAAACCTGTAGGCTAAATCGAGCTCACAGCGGTATCGAATCACGGTTGTGTGATGTAAACGACCTTGAGCACGTCAAATCTCTTATTGACGACAAAACCAAGTTCATCTTCACCGAGTCTCTCGGAAACCCCATGTTCTCCGTCCCCGACTTTGAAGCTCTCGCCGCAATCGCACACTCAGAGCATCTCAAGGTTCCCCTTGTGGTCGATGCAACACTCACCGCAGCTGGCTACTTCTGTCAGCCTGCTAAATGGGGCGCCGATATCCTCATCCACTCCGCGACCAAGTGGATAGGAGGCCATGGCACTACCCTCGGCGGCCTCGTTATTGAGACTGGGCGTTCAGATTGGCAGACTAACAAGATTCGCTTTCCGGGTCTCTATGGAGAGCTTCCGGGGCTGCAGGGCGAGCAGGATGATTGGTATGCGGCTGCTGGTGACAGGGCGTATATGCAGTATCTCAAGACTGAGTATATGCGTGATACTGGGCCGTGCCTTGGTCCCTTTGCAGCCCAGCAGCTATTCATTGGTAAGAAACAAAACTATATCTTCCCATGAAGACGATGTTTAGTCTTACTTACCGTGAACAGGGGTAGAAACACTCTCGGTCCGCTGCGAGCGTCAGTCCAAGAACGCAGAGACCTTGGCCCTCTGGCTCCAGTCCCATCCCCGAGTTGCCTGGGTGCGCTATCTGGGCTTCCAAGATCATCCTCACCACCAACTTGCGCTCAAGTATTTCCAGCGAGGCTTTGGCACGGTCATCACGTTTGGGCTCAAAGGCGGCGCGGCGGAGGCTATCTCTCTGATCGACTCCTTTGAGATGATCATCAACACAACCAATGTAGGCGACTCCAAGACGCTGGTTGGGCATCACTGGTCAACTACGCATAAGCACTTCACCAAGGAGGAGAACTTGTCTATGGGGGTGGATGAGGACCTTGTGAGGTTATCGCTCGGGATAGAGGATGCGAGGGATATAATTGCGGACTTTGAGCAGGCTTTTGAAAGGACTGGAGGCAAAGTATAGATAGACCTCGTGCTGTAAAACTTAGTAGGTGATCGTGGGCACCAGGAGTATATGTATTTGCTGAAGTGCTTCCTCATAAGTACATAGCTTTTATGGTGTCCTTATATACAAGCATACATCAGCCAATATCTACTCCTTTGTCAACCGGATGCCCCTTCCAGCCAGGATGTCATTTCTCTTTGACTCCAGCCTATCCCTAGAGGTCTTGAACAAAGACGGGATCCCAGTCTTCTCGTATACCAGCCCCTGAGTCATGGCTGCAACGCCCTCCGCGGCCAAGAAGATAACAGGCATACCATGTCCGTGGAACCCAGCAATTACGAATACACCATCTCTACCTGGAACCTCTCCTACATGAGGAAGTGAATCAGTACTGTACCCCATTATCCCCGTCCAAACGCGGTCAACACGCGCGCCCGATTCCTCCCACCCGATAAATGTCCGCTGCATGTAGTCATCCTCAAAGTACCGCCGCGCGGGCTCAATGGGCTGCGTGTCGTCGACGTTACTGTACCAGCTCCCTGGGTCATTCTCATCATACTTGTGGTGAGCGCCACCAACCACTATGCTATTGTCATCTAGTTGTACCATGTAGTTGTACCCAGTCTTGTTGGAGATGGGGTCCTGTTCTATTATAGCGTAACTTGCGGCGCGGAGGCCCAGTAGCGGCTTGCCCTTAGGGCCTGTGATGTGGCATGCAAGTCCCTTGCAGGGCACGATAGAACTCGCGTACTCAGGGAGAAGTGCTGGGGTATAGGCGTTCGTGGCGACGACGACTTTTTGAGCTGTCATAGTTTCTCCTGAACGCATTTTGAGGATATGACCCTCTGGTCCAGCGTTCTCAACTGAAACCACCGTAGTCTGGGTCTTGAGTGAGAGCCCCATACCGACACACCGCGCCAAAAGAGCCGTGAGAAGCTTGTAGGGCGACACTCGAGCTGCAGGCGTGGAGAAATAGCCTTTTGCATCTCGCAGTCCTGTGCGCTGAGGCGCATCATCACCCTCGTAGAACTCTACCACATCCGACATGGCATCACTGAAAGACGATGATTGCCTCAAGTCCTCATATGCCTCACGCACCATGGAGACTTGTCCAGGGGTTGTAAGAACAGCGAGACTCTCTGTCTCCGCAAAGTCGCATTTGATAGCTTCCGACCTGATAAGAGCTCTTATCACGTCGAGATGACGGGCTTCAAATTGTACGACCTCAGCAGCCGCATAGGCGCTGTACCTCTTGGAGTTGCTCGCAGCTCCCATTAGGTAGTCAGGGCGCAGGTGTCCTCCATTCCGCCCTGTAGCTCCAGAACACGGATCCTTTGCCTCGAGGAGCAACACACTGGGTGGTGGAGAGGTCGTTTTCAGTATGTGGTATGCCGTAGCGATACCTGCATAACCACCGCCCACAATAGCCACATCACATGAGCTTGGGAGAGGTTCAGTATGTGGAGGTACTTGTTGCTGGGCTTCATACTGCCAGTAAGATTGCGGTGAACCCTCCACGGGGAGGCCTGGGATGCTCATTGCGATGTGTGCCGCAATACCATAGACGAAGGATTAGAGGTGGGTGGAACATGAGAAGGCTGCCATAGCCAGGGTCCGTAGGTGATTACCTATACCGATGTCAACTTATGACAAAATGGTGTAATGTAGTGTCAGAACCGATCTTTGACAGGAGTGACTTGCATAAAATGGACAAGAGACAGGGCCAATGACCCCGCAGGATGTTGACTTATACCGACTTGCACCAATAACAGTGCGGATTGGCGAGCTTTTGTATGAATGACATTGCATGCATACTCAAAGCACAACCTTGGCGACGTCCAATGTTTATGTCCAAGGCGATGTATTATTCGCTTGTAGGACATGGACTAATTCTGGGACTTAAACGACATTCCAGCCCAACCGTTTGGTAGCATGATATATCAGAGGCTCAGAGGCACTAAAATTCCATGCCGATTCTCAAACCCTTGCTTCAGGGACTATTCACCTATCCAAGTCGGCCAATATGTCAACCACAGCCACATACACCAAAACAACTAAAGTCCCCTCACCCGAGTCCGCTGACTTTACGACCATCTCGTATACAAGGATCAAACAAGGAAACGCCAGTGAACTATCCGCTCTCCGAAGAGCATGTGAAAAGGACGGATTCTTGTACCTGGATCTCCAGAATGCTGACGGAGAGGCTATACCAGTCATCAAAGAGGTACCATTGGTTTATAAGGCCGTGAATAATTTCTTCCAGCTGGACGAGGATGAGAAGATGAAGTATGACGTTGACACAATCGGCCCCTGGAAGCTCAATGGGTGCGTTCATCCTCGACTCTGCGGCATCGGTGCATTCGTGCTGACTTGTTGAGTGTAGTTACACCCCTTTCGGGAGGAACGCGGGCCTGGCTGGAGATGGGAAGAAGCATGGCGTGGAAGGATACACAGTATGTTTTCTAACAAGTTCCATGGGTAACCTGCGAGTAACACAACACTACCAGTTTCCCCGAGATGGCATATGCAACCCAATCGTAGACGGCCATCCTCTTTCCCTACCACAGGTACTGCAAGATGAAGCCCCCCTTCTGGCCCGCGTCATGGATAAGCTCCATGAGATTGGTATAGGACTGCTAGATGCCCTAGACCAGATCAGTCACGACGCAAACACACCACTAGCACCCAAACACATCCCGACAGACCCTTCAACCTCATGCATGACAGTCCAGCGATACCCCTCCCTCTCAACCGAAGGTCCCAACGCAGGTCTCAGCGCCCACACCGACGTCGGCGGCCTCACCATCCTTTTCTGCGGCGATCGCGGCCTGCAGACATTCAACCACGACACGCAGGAGTGGCGGTCCGTGGAGCCTCGGGACGGCTGCGCGGTCGTCAACGTAGGAGACTCGCTTCGCTTCCTCTCGGGGAGGAAGTTCCGGTCTGTGGTGCACCGCGTGGCTCCGTATCCTGGTGAGACGATTGAGAATAGGTTTTCGTGCGCGTACTTTATGAGGCCTAGAATGGATGTTGAGTTTGAGGATGAGAAGGGCGAGCGGTGGAAGAGCATTGATTGGCATATGAGGAAGTATAAGAGTTACCGCGAGGCGGGCAAGGCGTCCTAAACTCGAGTGCCATGAAGGACGACACGTTTGCATATTTACAGATAGCTTTCGTCGATTCTCTCCTGCTAGAATATAACTGTTCACAATATCCGGAGATCGTGTTGCTTGACTACCTAGGTACTGCCAAATCTAGATCCAGGCACAAGACGACTTCTCCTGCACGTGCTACTCAAGAGGCGATGTATATTTGGTAGCCCGATGGAATGAAGTAAGTCAAAAGCTGCTTTTCTATCAGATTGGATGCTTTGTAGTTTCCCCAACAGTCTACTGACGGTCATGAGGCTAAACAAGTGCTGGCGATGCTGAGTGGTTAGCTGCTACGTATAAATAGTTTAGCTCAGTATTATAACTCAAAGTCTTATGCCATGTTCAAAGAGGTAAAGCCTTGACTTTATAATACTTGTAACCATCTCAAGAATCTTCTGGTATTGAAGTTTTGACTCTTCTTGTAAATGTACAGTGCCTAAGGTACCTGCTAAGGGAGGAAGGAAAATTCAGGACCTGGATCCTAAATGATAAACAGATTTAGGTAACTCAGACCCAGCTAAGGAGACTCTTTGCTAGGTACCTACCTTACCTAAGTTTAGGATGTCTTCTCTTGTCTTGCTGCCTGAGGCCTGGTAACAGTACGTAGCACTTGCCAGTGATGACCACTCTCCCATTAACATTTTAATCGCCGCTGCCTTCATCTCAAGTATGTACACAACAACAACAACATCACCATCATCATCATCATCATCATCATCATCATCATCATCACCACGATCATTATATAAAGGATCTGCCAGCCCATCATGTCTTTCACGTGCTTCGCCCGGCTTCCTCCAGAACTACAGGACATGATTTAGGACATCGCCGCGCGTAGTCACTTGGACGAACCAACCGCCCACTTTGTTGACTTCTTCCACAATCCCCCCGCAGTTCCGCGACTGCAACTCAAAGCCACTTCGAACGAAGGCCTGATTGGGTCTCTGAACCCGCCGGGAATACTTACAGCATTGATGGAAGCCTGCAAGGCCTCAAAGCAAAGGACGGAGACAATTGTAAACAGGTGGTGGCCCCAAAGACCCCTGCAGCTTGCTTATATGCAGAGTCATACGATCCGCAACTATACTGGTTTGCACTTCGCTATCCCACCCAACACATGGGCAGGACCAGCGAGGGAGCTTATTGATGTCTCCAATGACCTTATCATTATTGCCAGCGGACTTCCCGCCCCCACGTCTTTGCAGGCATTCCCCACAGTCGAGTCTATCGGCGCTCTTTATGAATACGGCCCTTCAAGCAACCTTTCTCACTCGTCTCCAGGCTTTACCCCCGCCGTCCTTAGATTTCCTTTTGGATTTCGGGCGGAATTCCTACGACGATTCCCCGAACTTCGAGTTCTGTACATCATCGTCAGGCCCCAGGATATCATTGAGGTTGTCAACTCACAACAGTCCACCATGACAAACTACCATCGGGATTTTACACAAACTGTACATCAGTTCCCTCCCAGGACATTCAACGCCCGTCAGAGAATTTACTATGAAATGCCACAAATGAGGTGTAGGGGCTTGGAATTTATCTATGGGTGGTTAAAGCAGACTTCTGTTGGGGAGCGGTGGATGTCGAGTTCAGAATTGCCCGAGCTTGTCATCCGGGTCATGACGTGGAAATATGCTCCAGGAGTCCGAGGGCGCTTCGATCGCGATGAATAGCAATCAATGAAAAGCGTCTTCAAGGCAAGAAAGTAGCGAGGTAATAGAATATTCATGCTCTAAGATTGCCAAGTTTAAATAAGTTTTATAAAATTCATCATAAGAGATTCAATAAGTAAGGTCTAAACTTTACAAACTTATAGTTAATTCAAGAAACCTCTTCTAAACTTGGATAATTTAATACAAGCGTTAGTTAATGGAGTGAAGTCGGCGACGTAGGTTAAACCTCCGGCCCGTGCGGACCTGACCCATAATATTTTTCTTCACAAACCTCCAAACCAATCCGTTCCGGCGCATTTACCATCCGCTCCGATCCATCCATGATCAATTACGCCATTTTCTGAATCCTTGCAATTGAATCTCTCGAATCGTCACCCACCTCTTCCCGGCGATAACACCGCACATCATCCTCGTCATGGCAGACAAAGACGCCTGTCCCGTCGATCACAAATCCCGCGAAGCATGGCTCGCCCAAGCCCGTGAAGCCGAAGCCGCAAAAGCAAAAGCAGCTGGATGTCCAGTCGACCACACAGCGCAAGCACAGTCCAAGTCATGGTCTCAAACATTCTCGTCATATCTCTCATGGTCTTCGAGCACACCTGCACCGCCGCCTACGCAAATTCCTTCGAACGATGGTCTAGACACTGATCGCGTTGTATCCACGATTCCACGAACCTCTGGCGGACCTGCGGCGTGTCCGGTAGATCATGGAAAAGAACCTGCAAAGCCTGCGAATCACGAAATGGAGACTGGTGTAGATCCCTCTGGAAATTGGGTCTATCCTTCGGAGAAGATGTTTTTCGATGCGATGAAGCGAAAGGGTTATGATGCGAGGGTTGCAGACATGAAGACCGTTGTGCCGATCCACAATGCTGTTAATGAAAGAGCTTGGAAGGAGATCAAGGAGTGGGAAGCGCCGTATATCAAGGGCACCAAGTAAGGCTACACCATCTCGATTGTTACAAGGGGAACTAATTGTGTTAGATGCGATGGACCTAAGCTCGAATCTTTCGCCAACAAGATGGATCGCATGACTCCCACCGCTCGCTTCAATACCATACTCGGCTACACGGCGCCGTTCGACCGACACGATTGGGTTATCGACCGATGCGGTACGAGGGTTGACTACGTTATTGACTTTTACGCTGGGCGACCAGATGGAAAGGGCGGACCTAGCTTCTATCTCGACGTGCGGCCGAAGCTGAATACATGGGAGGGCGTTAAGATGCGAGCTAAGAGATGGGCGTTCCTTGCATAGCGACGAACTGCTGTATAAAACCTGTATGATGTATGAGTGATTCGTTGGAGGGCGTTTTGGAAAATGTACAACACGGGTCAAAAGCATAGAGGTTTGGATGACTAGCATAAATCTCCATCGAATCAATTTTCATGTTCTAGGGTATTATTCCCTTTCGCCTTGACGCCAATGACCTCCAATCCAACAACCTTACTGATCCTTCTTCCCCTCCAGCTGAGCAAGTAGACGAACAGGAGCACCTGTCTCAAAGGACTGCGACTCGATGTTCCACCCCTTGGCGAGCATCTCATCCCAGAGCTCACGCTTGTCGTACTTCTGTTCGTAGCCATCAACGGTTTCCTTTACGCGGAAGATCTTATCCAGCTTGTCGGTGTAGCCCTGGCTCTTCTCCAGAAGCCAGGCCATCTCCATGGCCATGAACCAAGCACTGATGGCGTGGACGGCACTGGCGTCCTGCCAGAGCATGATCTTGATGGGTGTGTAGCTGCGCTTTGAGTGATACCAGACAAAGAGTGAGTTTCGGGCCCCGTCGATAATGACAATGTTGCTATCGGGAGCTTTGGCGCCCATTGCGTCCCAGTAGCTTTTGGCCATTTCGATACGTGCAATCTTCTGTCCATGTTGGTTTCGGACGACGGGTCGCCAGAGAAGAATATTCTCACGGCGGGCGACTTGTTCGGGGGAGAGCACGTTTCCGGTCTTGAGATACTCTTCGAAAAGGATGGTCGCACGCTGCTGGTTCAGGTTATCCATGCACACAGCCCGGACTCCAAGATAATTCATCCAGAGATGAGCAAGGACGAGAATAGTCATCAAGAATAGAACGCTATGGTGGTCCTCGACATACTTGACCACGATGGTCCCAACAAGAAGGCCGATAAGACCTACAGCGGTCTCTTGGCTGGCCTCTTTGGCATTGAGTTCAGAAAGGTTGTCATGCTTTGCAAAGTGTACACTAAGAGCAGCTTTGCTCGCGCCAGCAGCCACGCCACACAACGCCCTCAGCGTCTCTCCAGAAGTCAAAGCAAGAATCTTTCCATAAGGTCCAAAGTACGGGCTGTAGAGCTCCAGAAAGAAGGCAGTGTCGTTGAACAGATCAGCCAGGAAGCGGAAGCGCTTGGCATCGGGTTCAATACGAAGACCGAATTGGTGGGCAAAGACGATAGTGGCGATGCGAGACATGGCGTCCTTGAGGACTGTGAGAAGCATCGCGAAGGTGGCGGATGAGTTGGCATCTCCAACGCCGAGACCCTGGAGGAGAGCTCGGTTTGCGAGGAGGGAAGTGATGGTTGAGAAGAAAGCTTGGAGGGAGTCGAAGAATTGGTAGTTTAGGTAGTCAGATGACACAGAGTGAGGGTATCCGACTGGCATGAAGGCCTCGCGAAGAGAGGGGATGAGTGGGATGCTAGGTTTTGACTTGGCAACAACCTGAAGCTAGGTTAGCCATGATACTCATACTCCAACGGCGAAGGTAAGCAACGTACATGGTTGTCGACAGTGTGATTCCAGGTACGTGAGACATTTCCCGATTTATCCAGCTCGACAATCTCAACAGGTTCGCCACGACCTAGGAGCTGCGTGAGACCATCCATCGCGATGGTGTTGATGAAGTTGTAAGGATGAGAGAGAGTTGGACTGTGAGCTGCCTGTAGCTCACAGGGTGTTACGGCACATGTTGCAGTGACACAGGCAGTGCCCCGCAGGGCGAAGACGTGTCAGTGCGACCGGCAGGTACAATACGCCCTTAGAACTGCGGCGAGACTAGGATTTATAAAACTCAAAGATGTCTCTTTTGTAGGCAACGTAGGCATTGGTCTTTTGGTGGAGACTTATCAAGTTCTCCGGAGCCGATTGAAGGCGTGGAGGTGAGTTTGGACGGCCCCACCCGGCGATGTGGAGGATCAACGACGGTTCAACTCATGATCATGATCAGCAGCATTGGAATAATGATGAACGGGATCACTTCCAGAAAGTAACGACGGAAATTTCTCGGCTTCAAACGTCTCTGTATATATTTTCAACATGCTATTTACCTCACTAAATCTTTTATATCCCCATCTATCGTCGAACAGCCTGGCCGTCCTCTCCAACAAGGAACTCATCAGTCTTGATAGGACCCTCACCAACACCAGTGGAAATAACTCTGCTCACACCCTCCTTCAAAGTAGAAGCAAGGCCACTCTCAAGCTCAACGCTGGACTTGGCGCTAGCAGCACCCTCCTTGAAACCGCCAACACCCTGGAGCGCTTGGTAGAAAGTACCAACAACGGTATCAGCGTCCTTCTCCTCGTAGTAGACAACACAGTTGGGACCAGCGTCGAAGGTGTAAGCGGCAATGGTCCTTCCAGCCTTCTCGTTGATGTACTCAACAGCACGAATGGCAGCGCGGGAAACGTCGTTCATGTAGAAGATGGGAGGGTAGGTGTCGGCGCAGGTAGCGTGGAAAGAGTTGGAGTCGCGCATGGTGACCTCGGCGAACTTGGGAAAGTCCTTGTTCTTGATGGCCTCCTCCATGGCGGTCATGTTGGCGGGGACAACGTTTGCTATTCTCTCCTTGAAGAGACCGGATGTAGCGACGGTCTGCTGCATGCCAGAGGTGGAAGAGACACCCTTCTTGGCGGCGCTGACAACGAGGATCAGAGCGCGCATGTCAGGCCAGTGTGAAGCGGGAGCGACAAGGTCGGCCTTGGAGTCGCTTCCATCCTCCTTCTCGCCCATTCTCCACGCAACATATCCACCGAAGAGACTGCGGCAAGCAGAACCAGAACCTTGTCTAGCGACGAGCGAAAGATCAGAAGGCGAGTCGGGAAGCTCGTACAGAAGAGCGATAGCTTGAACAAGCGCAGCGAAACCAGCAGCTGAAGAAGCAAGGCCAGCAGCAGTGGGGAAGTTGTTCTCAGAGACGAGCTTCAGGGGGTATGTGGACAGCTTGGGGAGCGACGAGTCGGCGGCCTCGAGAGCGGCGCGGCGGTATCGAAGCTCGCGGAAGCAAGCTTGGGTTCGGGCGCCAGAGATGTCGGAGGACTCTCCGTTGAGAGTGAGGCTGTCGCCATCGGTGAAGGTGCTCGAGCACGAGGCTGTTGTGAGGGTTCGGAGATCGGCTTGCGAGAGGGTCACGGAGAGGGAGCTGTTGGTAGGGAGGTTGAGCTTAGCATCGCGCTTTCCCCAGTATCTGTTACCATGTTAGTGAAGGTCTTCAAGACGCAATGGGGGTGCAGTGTTTACTTGACAACGGCGATGTTGACTGGCGCAGTGGTGCTGGCGCGGTAGACCTTTGTATCGGACATTATGAAGCGGGGTATAAGGTAGATGGAGGAAGGTTTCGGAGAATGTTTGAAACAAAGATTGGAGTGAAACAAATCAGACGCTCAATTGATACGAGAGACGCAGGATTCGGGACTTGACGAAAAGGAAAATTGACTTCACCGACTTGTTGTACCTATGGGGAAATGAGCCGTGGAACGGGTTGCTCAGAGAATTGGTCGGATTGTAACCTCATGGAGTCTAGTGCGGGGTCCAAACCCCTCTGGACCCCTGAAGCCCCTCAACACCAAGGGGAGCTCTTGGGGATCAGCCAATGTGCTTTGAGATTGGGTTTGGGACCTTGCCGGTGAAGGGTTTGTTTTGTGGTGGAGGTGGATATCTCTATTAAGAATAGGCTTTAGAACGGTTATTATGGGAATGATGCGTTAAGATATCAATTGACTTTGTTATGTTTCTGCAATGCCATTAGAGAAAGGCAATTTGTTAGGCGAGATTGCAGATGAGTAGTGGCTCAACATGAGGATAAGAGCCTTGGCAATTGCTTTGAACATGACCATGAGAGAAGGCATAACTGTTGGCTGAACTTTAAGAAGAAAGGGTTATAAAGCTTCGCATCGTGTCTCGTAGACTGGGCTGTGCTAGCATGGGTGTTAAGGACTGGATGAAAGAGTCTCTGATCTCTAATTGCTGTTCAACTCGACTTCAAAAAGGAGTATGCTCGAGGCTACAGGGTAGGCGACTCCATTTTGAAACTTGCAAAATAGCACAACCATGATGCAATAATTATATATCGGGTATTCTATACTACAAGAATTGAAGCTCGAGGGTATAAGAACATATTCCTTTACTTTGCTATTGGGCTAAAAAGTTGTTCGGGGCTACTCTCAGCGTTAGAAGTGTAACTCTATAGGGTGTATTCAGACAACTGCACCCAGCTTTTAAAGTCATGAACCCACTCATTCCAGCTCACTAGGTCAATATGATAACTACAGAACGTTGAAACTTGTTAATTCCTTAAGCTTAACTGATGACTTAACTTCCTTCTTTATTCTTGTTTTCACCTCTTCATCGTTGCACCCTTCTGCGTGCTCCTTGACAAGAAGCTCTGTGTAACTTGGAGGCGCACGTGGCAATGCATAAGAGGCTTGAAAACAGGAAGTTAACCTCCGGAACGAATCATAGTATGCCTCATAAAGCGCCATGTCTCTGATATCTGTGTTCTTGGCTGAGCTGAGAATTGTGGCAGTGATACTGCGTCAACGGTGAGCAGTGGGTTCTCAGCCAATCAGAAACCGAGTGGATGAAGCTTCCAGGGACAGATAAAGCTTGGCTGGGGTCCTGACGTCACAAGCCGCAGCTGATCGATTGATCGACGAGATAGTGGTGACCGCACCGGGCAATGAATTCCAAAACAAGCAAGGCAAATCTTGGCTGTAAATGAATGACACGACCTTATTTCCACGTCCTACCTCGTCTCATCCTCTGTGTCCCCCCTGTGCATGTGCCTCCCGCCTTGGCCAGAAAGCTTAACTTGCACCTTCAACTGCTGCTCCCTCAACACACAATCCTTACCTTGACACTCTAAAGGTGCAGTCATGAATCACGCTTTGAGGCGCGCTGCGCTTGGAGTATCTCCTGCTTTACGAGCATCACGATCACAAACACAATTTGCTTCTCATCAATTACCGGCGTTGTACAGATGCGAGACAAAACAAATAGCTTTTAGACGCGCCTTCACAACGACAAGATGTTTTAGCCAAGAAGCTGCTGCTGTTGAGTCGCAGGAGGAGAAAGCGCGAAAAGAAGAGTTGAGTGAGCAGGCGCGCAAGAGAGATATGAAAAAGGTCACATCTGGTGCCAGCGCTCAGACCTTGGAGAATGACCGACCATGGCATAGAGTGGACTCGGAAGCTGAGAAGGATTCCGATATACCTGACAAGACGGAAATGAAGAAGGGTAAGCTTGAAACAATCAATCTACAAGATGTATACTGACACGCGCAGGACGTCTATTGACAACCCCAACGCGTCTATTGAAGCTCATTCTGCCAATGCCCTTTCATCCTGAACAAGAACACGTCAACAGACCAGTACAGCAAGACGTCGAAGACAAGGGCGAAACAGTTGAGCCATTAGCTCTTCTCGTGCACCCGCACCAGCCTCTTTCGTACCTCGAGCGATTGATCCAAGCCGAAATCCCCCCAGTCCAGTACAAGGGCCGCGAGAAGCTACCCGACATCGTCTTCCGAGCCGAAGCAGATCAAGAAGAACAGCATGGAAAGAAAAACGACAAAAAGAACAGCAGCGGCAATGTTGCATCATATTCTGGTCTTGGCCATGAAGGTCCTTCCCGCAAAGAGGCGAACTGGGTGCGCTGGAGTGGCAGCACCGAGATCGGAGACTTTATTCGAGATGCTGCTCGCGGTCGAGAGTTTGCGATCGACGTTGAGGGCTTCGACAAGGAACTTCGAGTTGCGGTACCCAGCTTCAGAGACCGAACATACTACATGCGCATGAACCTAAGACGCATGTCACGCGACATTGAAGAAATGTCAAAGGTCAAGAACGAATGCGACGCACTCGCGCACAAAGGAGCGCATCGATTGGCACAAGGTGGCTTTGCTGCATTGGCTGGATGGTGGGGAGTTGTCTACTATGTCACTTTCCACACACAATGGGGCTGGGACCTGGTCGAGCCCGTTACGTATCTCGCTGGTCTGACAACTGTCATGGGCGCTTACCTCTGGTTCCTCTACATCAGCCGCGACCTGAGCTACAAGGCGGCCATGAAGGTGACAGTGTCAAAGCGACAAGCTGCACTCTACCAAGAGCGAGGATTTGATCAAAATCGATGGGAGCAGCTGGTTCACGAGGCCAATCAACTTCGAAAAGAGATCAAGGTCGTGGCTAGTGAGTACGACGTTGATTGGGACGAGAAGAAGGACTTGGGAGGCGAGCAAGTACGAAAGGTTCTCGAGGAAGAGAAGAAGGGCCGAGATGGTACCAAGATGACTGAGGGCAAAGACGACGACGAGGGACCCGGATCTGCCGAAGAGGTCAAGAAGAAGAAGCAGTAAATGATGAGATCTAGAAGTGAGTAGATGCAAAGTTTGTACACTAAACATCAGATCATGGCGAATGGCTTAGCATTGGGGGCTTAGAAACACGCGACAATCATTGATGGTGGGTGTGGTGACACCTTCAGAGGGAGACTGCTGTAAATTGAACTGGCTGCGATTTCGGATGTATTATGGAGTACGCATAGCGATAGGCAACAAATATTGATTTAATGTTAGATTTATGACTTGCATAAATGATCTGTAACATGGGGATTCTGATAAACGAAAACCTTGAGATAACAATTTCGTATTAGGATTAAAGCCGCCGAGATAGAGTCAAGCATTCCAGTTCATGGCGGGGTATGATATGATGGATGGACTTATCATGACGTACAAGAATGAGTGTATGTCCATATTAATACTGTGTCAGACATAGCACTCAGGTAGGGTACAGTGCCCATATTTACTGTCCCTCACCTCCAACCACGCCTATATAACATCTCTCCACCACCTCCATCAGAGCATCCAACCATCGCCTCGGCGTTTGTCACGATCGCCTCTTTAAAGGTCAGCATGTGACCCGAAAGAGGCAGTCTTCTGGAACTCTTCTCCAGGAGCTTTAGCACCGACCTAAAACCAAGTCAAACATAAGTCAACTTTCCCCTCCCGTCTCCAGCCGATCCCCCGCAAGCGCAACACTACAGCGCCCACCACCCACCCGATTAGTCTACGGATAAGCCCCCGAAAAAGGAAGAAGCGCGCGATTATGGCTCCCCAGGTCATTCGCCTGCCAGACGGGCAGACCTTTACCGTCACACCTGTCTTTGCAGGTCTCGGCTTCAAGAGCCATGAGTTGAATACCCATCATAATGCGTTCCCTGTGGGGTGGACTGTTGTGCTGAACACGGAGACCGATGATGGATCTGATGATGATGATGATGCTGAGAAGCAGGATGGCGAGAATAGAGAGAATGGTGTTGCGCTGGATGGGAAGGCGAAGAGGCAGATTCACTCTTTCGCTAAACCGACGCTGCAGGGCGATAACCTCTTCATCTCGTCTATCGCGAACCCTTCGAGCTCCGAGTTCAAACCCGCTGCGAGTCCCACACGACAGATTGCCATGATGCTGTGGATTACACTATACTGGTACTTTCACCAGCCCGAGCCTGCGCCGCAAGTTCCTGCTCAGGCGGCGGAGAAGACGCCTCAAGCTGCGAAGCCTCGTGGTGAATGGCGGATCAACATCAAGCGCGATGGAGTGCTCCGAGGTCGGAATCTGATCCCAAAGCTTGAGCGCATGGGACTTATAACGTCGGGCAGCAGTGCTGTTGGAACGAGTTTGGATGATAATGGAGAGGATTGGTCTGATATGTTTGTGTCGAGACGCATGTTTTGGCAACTCCCCGGGCGGCTTTTTCTCTTCTCTTTGCAGCCTAACAGAGCTGGTGCGAATTACGATTCTGTTCCTGGATCACCTATTGGGAGTCGCCCGAATTCACCTTTACCAATGGAACCACCATCGCCATTCCATAAGACTTTCCAGCGCCATTCGCCGCATTCATCTATGAATCGAGTAGATTATGATCTCCCTGGTGGACCGACTCCAACATCGATGGCGAACCCACCGAGTTTCCCTATTGGACCTTTCTTTTCGAGCTCTCATCTTCCGACTTACTACCCGCCTGCTCCTCTTCAATACATATTTACGAATAATATCCGTCACCCAATGAGACCAAAGCCACCTAGGATGGGCGAAGTATTCTATACGAGATTTGTCCCGAGCGTTAATCAGTACCTTTCGTTCAGAGTTGCTTCCATTTCACCCAACCCAGTACCTTACCTTGGACCCGTTGGACCCAAGCCCCCTGAGCAATCTCATCTTTCTACAATGAATGATGCTGATTTGTTGGAGATGTGGATGAAGAAGCCCCGCGTGAGCGCCTTCTGGGGCGAGTATGATGAACAATTCCTAACCAAATCACTGAACCAACCCAACTCGTTCCCTGTAATTGGACAATGGGACGGCGTACCATTTGGATACTTCGAGATATACTGGGTAAAAGAAGACATCCTCGGTCAGCATCTCGGTAGCGATGCGGCAGATTGGGACAGAGGTCTTCACGTGTTCATCGGAGAAGAGTGGGCAAGAGGACGAGTTCCAATTTGGTTGACGGGATTGGTGCATTGGTGCTTGACATCGGATTACCGAACAATGAGCATATGCCTTGAGCCGAGAGTGGACAACGCCAGGTGAGTTTGTTCCATGAAGCATGCTTGTTCGGCGCTGACAATGAGGAGATTTCTGCAGGGTCTAGAGTTTACTGGGTTTTCGCGTGAGAAGCAGATTTCGTTCCCGCATAAACAGTCTTGGCTTGTGAGACTGCGTCGTGAGCAGTGGGAAGGGCCGGCGCTTTGAACATACGGATGTGGTGATTGGGCAGGGTGATGTGGTGATGAGAACACGCGAGACGATTCACGACGCTGATATTGGAATTGGGTACTACGACGAATACATGAGACATCTTTGGGAATTGAACACGATTGTTATGACTGATATCTGAACATTTGCTCCAGTGGTGAACGTATGATATCTATGGTCTGTTCTTCTTACCTTGCTCGCCGACACGGAACGCAAATGCTTTGTGTTGAGCGAACGGAGTACGGTTGAGGAACAAAGCATGTCGTATCTCAATTGAACAAGACCTTGGTCCACTTACACACTCATGAACAGAAAAGCCGATGATCAACATCATATTTCCTATAAGATCAAGTTGTTCTTCATATCGGACGATCGCAACGTCTAACGGTTTAAACCTCAACGCTTCAACACGACACTTTCAAGATAAAATCACCACACCTTTAAGCCAGAATGCGTCAACAAGGTAATAATCCACAACCCCCCGTCACAATGACTGATGAGAACGCATCTTTCATCCGCCAATCCTTCCTCCGTGGCTATCTCGCCCCAGCCTTCAACCCCTCAACCCACACCTGTCCCCGCTGCCACGCCTCATTCACCGGCTCCAAGACAATGTGTCTCCGCTGCCTCAAAGACATATACATCGATCAAGCCGCCTCCAAGCGCGAAATGGAAAGAGACACGTTTCTCTCCCACTGCGGGAACAAGAAGTGTAACGAGACTACTCATCACCTTGGCCCGGGGTGGTGTGTTCCCTGTAACGCAGAGGGAAAGAACGTGTATCAGGTTATTTGCCTGGAGTGCGAGCTTGTGATGGATGTGCCGTATGTCGTTAGGGATGATCGGGGGGGATTTGTGGATATGCTCAAGGTGAGAAGTTTGTGGTGTGTTAAGTGTAGGGGTCTGGCGGATTCGTGGGTTAGGATGGATGATTAGTCGTGCTGGCCTGATCTCGGGGAAGGGATATGTGAGTTAATTAGCGCTTGGGATAATACCGCTGATGTGATATCGTGATATTACGGCTTAGAAGTCGGGTATCTCGGAAGTGAGCATGTCAGATATTGATAGAAAGGTAAGCACTAGATCCGTCAACTTGGAGGATAGAGTATAAGAACGGGACTTTGTCCGATAAATAACAAAGAATAATCCATCTTACTGTCTTTAACTGTATTCGTGAATATGTCTACTCAAATCAAGGGCATTGAGTCGTTTCAATGCGAATATGCCGTCCCTGACAATGATACGCCGCAACTTCCTCGCTGGTCCGACACCCACATCGAACGCCCTGCTCTGATAGTCACCCCAAAGACTGAGCAAGATGTAAAAGATGCCATTTATGTTACGAAAGAGAACAAGCTTACGATCGTTGCTGCTGGCGGAGGCCATGGAACGTTTGTCAGCGTGGACTCAGCATCTCTGTACCTCGACATGAAGCTCTTCAAGAAGATTGAACTGAACAAGGATGAAGGAACTGTGAAGGTTGGCGGTGGGGTTTTCGTTGGAGAGGTACTGAAGACTTTGGCAGACGAGGGTTACTACACTCCCATTCCCAACTCTGATGCCGTTGGCTTCGTGGGTAGTATGATTGGAGGTGGAAATAGTCCTCAGATTGGCCGTCATGGATGGATGGTCGACAACATGGTTTCGTTCCGACTTATCACTGCTTCAGGCGACATTGTCGAAGTCGATTCTTCCTCCAAGGACAAGGAACAAGCCCTCTTCAACGTTCTTTGCGGCGCAGGCCATGGGCTCGGTGTCGTCACGGAGCTGACAGTCTCTGCGTTTCCACTTTCCAGTCTCAACATGGAGGACAACAAAATTTGGACTCGGTCGCTCATATTTCCTGCTCCAGCACTAGACGTCGCTATCAAGACTTTTATTGATCTGAGTCAGCCTCCAGAAGAAGGATACATGAGCTTGGCGTTTGCACGAAGTCCTCCGGGTACTCCAGCAGCTGGATTTCCAATTATCATTCTAGGATACCAGTATTTTGGTCCCGCTGAGCAGGCTGAGAAAGCAACAGCGTTGCTCTTCGATGATGATATTGTCAGCAAGACCGTCGTGGCGAACACAGAACTATTGCCATTTGAGAACGTCAATGCAAAGATGAACATCTACAACTCTCACCACGGCCACAAAACCATAGCGTCCTGTCGCCTTCACAAGACCACCGCCGAAGCTATTAAAGCTGGCTTCGAGAAATGGCGCATCGCAACGGAGGACTATCCTGATGCTCAACAATCGGGTCTCATAATCTCGGCATACAACATTGACAAGACTTCAGCGATAAAGAATAAGAAGTTCGTGGAGGGAAGGGATAGAAACATCAATGCCTTTATGGTGATGGTGGCTAAGGAGGGTAAGACACGAGACGCGTTTGGGCCAATTATGGATGATGTAGTTGCGAGTTTTAGAGAGAGTGATGAGGGGATGGTGCCGAGAAGTTTTCCGAATAATTTGAGACCTGGAAAGGACTTGGGTGATATGTTTGATACGGATAGGTTGGAGGTTTTGAGGGCTGTGAAGAGGACTTGGGATCCTGAAAGCGTATTTTGGTCGCCTTACTTTAAGACTGTTTAATTGACATAACCCGATTTGTGGCCTGGAAATTGGTGGTTACCCGTAATTAGAGGTATATTAGTTAGAAGCTATTCATGCTCGAAATGCTGAAGCCTGATGAAGGAGTTGTTGGTGTTGTCCCAGCTGAATGATGGTGACTTCTGATTGGCCTCGTATTCCGTATTCTCGTATCGCGTATCCCGCGTGTAAGCCTTGATCCACTATATAACATGAGCCTGATATCTCATAACCACAAGACTTCTCAACTCATTCCCTCATTATTTCGTTGATTGAATGCTCAAAATGTCAGCTCAGGCGGTTCGGAACCGTTCAACATCGTCCACCCAGCGTTTACTCTCTCCATCCTCCCGAACCCATCAAACCTTTCGCCTCTCAGATGGTCGAACGCTAGGTTTCGCAGAATTCGGAAAACAAGATGGAAAACCTGTGTTTTACTTCCATGGATATCCCTCCTGCAGACTTGAAGCTAAGCCCATTCACGAGATTGCTCAAAAATGTGGTGTTCGTCTCATAGCTCTCGACAGACCTGGTTTCGGACTGTCGACGTTTAAACCTGGATATCAGATCTTGTCTTGGCCAACTGATGTGATGGAATTTGCTCAAGCACATGAAATCCCCCAGTTTTCTGTTTTTGGTCTCTCAGGCGGTGGCCCTTTCGCTCTAGCTTGTGCTTACGCGTTGCCAAAGCGTACAGTGACCAGCGTGGGACTCTTTGCAACTGCACCGCATTGGGCGGCTGGTACGAAACACGTTGAATATTACCGCCGCGTCTTCAAAGTCTGGGCGGAGTATTCTCCGTCAACTCTCCGGGCAGCGTTGTACATGCTGTATTTATCTATCAGATGGGTTGTCCTATCCGGTCCCGTGTCCAGAAGACTCAACAAATGGCTCGAAGCTGAACGCAAGAAAAAAGAAGCTGAGAGCGGGGAGTCAGAACCAAAGTCCATGAGTTTAGAAGAGTTGGTAGATATGGTTCTCGACGAGCCATTCCGCCAGGGAGCTGGTGCTGCTGTGCACGAGATGAATCTCTTAACGGCGAAGGATTGGGGGTTTGATCTTGAGAAGGTTGATTATGATGATATTCAGATGTGGCATGGGAAGAAGGATGCGAATGCGCCTATTCAGATGATTCGGTATATGGCGGAGCGGATACAGGGAAGTGAGTTGCATGAGTTTGAGGATGAGACTCATTATACTATGTATAAGCACTTTGAGACAGCGTTGCGGAAGTTAGCAGAATGAGGGACTGTTTAAAGACCTAGGATGTTGGTTGAGAAGGAGATGAGATTGAGTTGGGATTGGGTTGATAGAGTGGAATAACTAGATTTTGTACAATAGAATAGCTGGAAGTTTCATCTACCGATAGCTTCCATACTCTCTCATATATCACTATTGGAGTCCCCGTGCCTAGATATTTGTTGATATCCCTTCAAAGGGTTATGGGCCCTTGAAATATCAAACACTCCTCCTGTCTGGATCTTGTCCACTTTCTTCCCGCATGTCTGACACATCAAGTTTACGCCTGGTCGACCAATATCATTCATAACTGAACTTCTCGTTGATTCTTGTGGACTTTGCAATATGAATACTTCGTCCGCTCCAAGCATTCGCTCTTCAATCATGTTTGTGGTGTTGGTTGTCTTTGCGATAGCCTCTCCGGCCATGATCGCTAGAACTGGTAGGCCTCTCATAAGAGGTGGTAGACCGCCTTGGATATTGGATAGTCTGGCTAGTTTGGAAACTTCTGTTCGAAGAGCTTGTGATGATTTGTTTGAAGACATATTGGGACTGTAAGGAGACGTTATGAAAGAGACGGATTCAGCTTGGCCTCGGGTAAAGAGGAACAAAAGTGACAGTGGAAGGTGTGAAGAAGTCTGGAAAGGCGTCGAAGAGAATCGTCTGGACTAATAGTCTGAGTATTCGTACATGGGTGTCTCGCTGCACCCTTTTGATGCTTGGGAGCCAAATCCATGTCCTGCCGTGGCGTAATCCTTGTCTTATACGGAATACGCAGCCAATAGCCGAGTCAGCATTACGCCAAGTTTCAGGCAAACAACGACAGTCTTGGAAGCAAATAATGATACTGATAACTCCATTCTTGAATTTTGGTCTACCTCTGGAATATGCTTATTGGCTCGTCTTCAAATCAACCACCAGCTTCCCTCCGCTAATCTCCCCCTTCCTCATCCTATCCAGCCCCCTGTTCACGTTATGCAGACCATCTTCAACATCAATAATTCTGGGTGGCACAAGCGCACGGCTTGACAATAATCTCTCCAACCATCTTGATAGCACCTCACCAACCTCTGGTACCTCGTGATACAACTTGAAGGGGATAGTATGGAAGATGACGCCCGCTGACTGGCCTGTTTTGGGAAGTCCACTCATACCGACTAGATGAGCGGGCACTATAGGCTCAGCAGGCGGAGTGCTAGGCGGTGAAGTGACATTTGCTGCGCTTCGATGGAGTTCTTCAGGACCAAGAGCGCGGAGTAAAACTTCAGCTGTATCTTTGCCCCTTGTATCGATACCGAAGCGGAGTTTTCCTTTCGTGTTGGCGCGAAGAACAGCAACGGCTCGCTCGGGATCATGGCTGTCAACCAGTAAGTCCGGTCGAAGAACGGGATTCTCGGAAATTCGAACTCCATGCTTTGCGTTATCAACAACCAAAGCAACCTTCAGTCCAACAAGACGAGCTAGTTGAACAGCGAGAACAGCTGAGGTCGAAGATCCACCCCAGATAGCGATCCAATCCCCAGTCTTGGCACCCTCATTCGGCAAAATGCTATTCAAGCACTCTCCCCTGATATCTTCCGGAAGTGCTTCTTCAGGAACTTCTCTCACGAGGTTAAGAATATTAGGACCATCTTGAACAGACGTAAAATCAACGCCGAGACAAATTCCTAACGATAGAGCTGCCGCTACGTATGCGACTCCGAGTGTAGCGCCCTGCTTGATCGTGATTTCTTTTGGAATCCTCACGACGTTAAAGTCTGAGGCGACTACGTATTCTTGGTATGTTGCTTTGCGAAGATCGCGGTAGTCGGTTGATATGACGATTACTTTGTCACCGGATTTGATTCTTGAGGGGGTTTGGGGAGCGAGGACGACGGTGCCTGATGCTTCGCGGCCGGAGATGTATGGTAACTCTGGGATGGCGAAACCGTAGTCACTATGAAACTTGTCAGTAGGCTATATTTATATGATAAACCCGGATTCGACTTACGGCGACTTCCAGTCAATGGGATTCAACCCGATTGTATCAGTGCGGACTAGTAGTTCATGGTCGTGCCTCGTACTGGGGACGGGGTGACCGTCGGTGACTTCGTATGGTTGCCGTAATCCATGTAATAACAAAACTGTCTGAGAAGATGGTATAGGATGCTGAGTCTTAGAGTCGCTTGCTTGGTCTTGTGTCGTTAAATCGGTAGGTGGTGTATATCGAGGCTGAGAGTCTGATGGTGCCTGAGACACGGGATGTTCTTGCGACGAATCCGTTACAAATGAGAGTGGTATCCGCGCTCCGAAAGCCGGTTCGGCCGAAAGGGAAAGGTATGCGCTCATGATGCTGATATCTATCCCGTGTATGTGTGTAATATCAGACTGATTAAGCGGCCCAACTCAACAAACACAACGCGTCTTATTCAAAGAGCAGCACTTCTCCTCACAAAGAAAAATTATAAATCCAAATTCCACGAGGGGTAATGACCCTTTTCAATAATCTACCGTCCATTCGACAAAACAGGCAATCCGATCCTTTTCAACGGATGCAAGTAACCTAAGAGACTCCCGAAGAGCATAGCGCATGGCGTCATGTAGGGTTCGTCGAATCACGCTTGGATATGTTATCCCATGCCCGCAATTCTTCCAATGACGTGACGAGTTTTTTCTCAAAGAGACGTCGTGGGAGAGACCGGTGTCGGGGTGAGATCCCCACACGGGGCGATGGTGTTATTCGGACTATCAATCACTCAACTCCAGGGATGCTACGTGCGGAATTAGTACGACAGTGGGTGATAGGAAAGATTTGTTGATTAGAGATGATGATTGGAGGTATTGAAGGATTATTGATTGGCTTATTCTGGGCTTGATCGGGTGTATCCCGGTTCCCTGTATGGCAGGCGGGAGACAATGCAAGATGACCTATGGCCAAGCATCAGACACCTTCAACGGAAACTTCTAATACTGATTATCAATTTCAGACACTCACATTGAAGATGTCTGAACTCTCAAAGTGGTAGCCATTTGCTTCTTCTTTCGTATTTCAGGCACTGTCTTCTACCGATCACCAAACAACGTACCCACGACTGAAACTCAACATTGCCGAGATACCGGCAAGAATCCGTGTTGGGCACTCAAAGTCTGCGGGGAATATCCATACAGATCGCCTCGTGGGTTACGCTCGGTTATAAAAAAGTTCCAGGTAACCGGCTTGTCGATGGTGCAACCCCTATCAGAATCACGCAATCCCAAGATTCGCCTATCTCGCAACTTTTGATTTTGGATACCCCGCGATAGCAGTAGATAACAGAAACGAATGTTAGAGAAATTATAAGAGTAGAAAGCTTCAATTAACTATCCAGCTATGTTCTCGTTGCGACAAGATTTCGACTGTGGAAAGGCTGAGGATATCATTGTGTTACACACGATAGCGATGGCTGAAGTCCTAATCTGAGAAAGGACCTCTATGATGAATCGAATACCGCCCAAATATATGTAAAACTTACAGATGAATAATATCGAGTTTTAATTCGTACAGGAGGGAGTTCGAAGATAGCCTAAACTATAATATACACAGTAAGAATTTTGACCAGAAAGTTGACCAGAGTTGACATGAAATTCATATAAATAAGTCGATACAAGGAAAACGGAATACCATATTAAGATACCATTCAAGAGAAGTCAATTGAATTATACGAGAAACGAAGGTCCTGACTATTTGTATAGTCTAAAATAATACGAACAGTCACTCTCTGCTCTTACTTATCTAAAGACACTGTCACGTTGCTCGAGCACTGGATTGACCCCATGAATTATTCTACAAAATAGTCACTGATTAGAAAATTCAACACTTGTTAAACCTAGAGTGTGATAACTTCTTTGAGAACACCACCTGCTAGAATACACTCTCTACTCACATAATGATAATGTCTCCATCTACGAAGTAAGACATGGAATGATTCTTACATACCGTTATTTTATCTAAGGTCAAACCTCGTGTCCTGATTATTCAAGAGCCATGAGAACTTCAATGTACGTTTGTTAATAGATTTAATCAGGGGTACAATTGTTTCAAGCACTGGATTTTATCAAGTAGATGCAGACTATTTAAATGTCAAATATCAAACCGTTAAGTATATGTATCATTACGAGAGATATGTTTATGACAGTCGAACAAGAAGGTGAATATTAAATGGTTGGCATTGTAACTATCTATAAATATTTTATATATCCCTACTGAACAAAAGGCTTGACAAGTTCCTTGAGCTGCTCATCGGTAACGCCCTTGACACCCAGTAGCTCATTATCAAGCTTGGGGAACTTAGGAACACTAGTGGGGTCAAAGATAGCCCTGTACAGGTAGGCAGCAAGAGTAGGCCAGTCAATGATACCCTTTGCGATATTGGCATCAGAAGCAGCAGTAGCATCGTCGATCTTGGCCTCCTTGACAGTCCACTGTTTGTTGGGGTTGAGCTCCTTGGCAATATCGAGGATCTTCTTCTGGGAGATGACGGTGTCCTGGATATAAACAACGCGATCCTTTGTCTCGGCAGGATGTGTCAGAACGCCAACGACAGCTTGGCCAACACTAGCGAGAGTAGTTGTGCTGAACTCAGTGTTGCCGCCATCCCAGAGTGTAATCTCTGCCTTGTTGAAATCAAGGAACAAGGCATGACTCAAGCCCCAGTCAAGGAAAGCAGAGTTATAAACAAAAGTATAGCTAATCTTGCCCTCGTTCGCAAGAGCAGTAAGCTTATCCTCGATATCAACCTTTGTCTTGAAAACAGGAAGCTTGCGAACGCTGGGGATGACAAGGTTGGAGCCAAACTCAGAAGGGAGGAAGCGCTTGACGCCAGCGGCTACTGCGGCGTCGATGAGGAGTGTTTGGCTGGGGATGGCGAGACTGCCGAGAGTTGAGACGACGGCATCTTGGCCTTGGAGGGCGGACGTGAGAGAGTCGAGGTTATCATAGTCGACTTGGATGACCTTGATGTCGGAGGGGAATTTGGAGGTTGAGCCGGCGCGGGTTAGGACTGTGAGGTTGAATTTGTTGGAGTCGACGAGGGCCTTGAAGACTGCGGAGCCGAGATCACCTGCGGCACCAGCGACAGCGATGTTTTTGTAGGCAGACATTTTACGTGAGTGTAATATGTGATTGGTTGATTGAGTTGTTAATTGAGTCAAAGTGGTAGTTGTTTGAGTGAATGATTGATTGATAGATGGATGGAATGGATGGCAATTGGGAGGAATGATTGTATCTATATATGTTTTTGAAATCAACAATTATCGACATGTTTGGCGTCATTTACACAGTTGCAATGCTTAATCATACCATTAGTCGCGCTATAGACGCCATCGAAGCTCCGCTTAGTTAAACATAGAAGGTTCGGAAGATTGGCGATCATAAGGCTGCCTGTCAAGCCAAAATGGTTACATCCCACTTCATTACATGAGCAATACGGGTAGATTGCCCCGGAATATGTCTCCGGCACTTTAATCTTTGGCCCCCAACTTACAGAGCTGTTCTTCTGTATTCTGGACCGCCACAGATGGCTGTGCTGTATGTGCTGTGCTTGTGGCTGGATGAGATGGGATGGGATGGGAGAATTGGAGGTGGGATAGGCTTGAGTGGGATGAGATGAACCGAGTGGGATAATGGATCTATCCGCGGGGTCCATTAAAACCTTAATTGTGTATATGACACTCTGACTGGTCAAATCTGATCAGATTACCCCAATTTTCTATCCCATCCGCGAAGGCCGAGCTGAGATATCCCACTTCAACGTCGGCAATCCCACTCGCGATTACCAAGTCGACCTTCAAGGGATGGCCCCCAATGCAAGGCATACGTAACAGTGCATCGGCTTCAGTTTTTTTCCAGTCAAACTATTCGATAAATAATACACCGAGTTTTTGGCTTGCGATTCAAGCCAATCCAATCCCACTCGGTTTGATACCCTCATATCAAATCAAAGTCACTCATAATCCACCATCATGGAGATATCCCACAGTGATCGTGATAGAAGGTATGTAACGGCCAGCCACAGGTGGGATCACCGAGTGGATTTTGTATTCTGTATGTACCATGACTAACAAGAGTGAAATGATGTATCAGATCCTCCGCTGACAGTGCTGAGCCTGCGCCCAGTCGACATACATGCCACTGTGGGAAGAGCTTTATCAGAAAGGAACATCTGAGACGCCATCAAGCGACCCATGGAGAGCGTAATTTCGTTTGCCCGATTTGTCAACGATCCTTCACACGCAAGTTAGTACATGTCTCGTATTCTCCCCGTCCAGTCAGCTTACAGTGTTAATTTGTTTTTTCTTTCGATAGTGACTTGTTACGACGCCACCTGACACGGCATGATATGCCTACAGCTCCAGATCCAAGAAGAGGAAGAGCTTGCGATGCGTGTCATGCGAATAAGACAAAGTGTGACGGTGGCTCAAAGTGTACTCTCTGCGTCAAGAGGGGAATTAACTGCACTTATAAACATGCATCCAAGAGTAGCAGCGGGAGTAAGAGTCCAAGCGAGGATATCACTGCAGATCCTAGAACGGTGGCCAATGGTTTTACTTCGCCGGCCCTGATACAGAATCTCACACCAGGAACACCGCAAATCTCACCGAATGACGAAATCAAAGCGGGTTTCAAACGAATCGCTAATCATGTTCGATCTGGAGAGATTCCGATTGGTGAGGACACACCGGTACCTGCGCTTGACAAAAACTGGATCGAGGGAAATTCAAAAGAGTACTTTGGGAGGTTTCATGATACATGGCCTATTCTCCACGGACCTTCTTATGTCACTATGGATACTTCTCTACTAGTATCTGTATCAATAGCTATGATCAGCTGTTGGCTCAGAAGTCCGGATGAGTTTGAGGATGTAGTTTTACAACTGCATGAGTCGTTGATGAGCGCGTTCTCTGATTGGATCGTAAGTCATTTAGCCTGACAGATGTTCCTAGATTAACATGGTCTTTAGGCGAACCCCAGATCTCGACATGAATATGATGAACCATGGCCTTTTGAAACATATCAGGCTATTCTCATGAACATCATCTTTGCTTTTTATCATGGTGTACGTACTCTTCGTACCGTCACTGTGTACCCGCTAACCTCAATTTCAGAATGAGAAATTGGTGTCTAAAGCATCATTATTACGAGGCACATTTGTTGTAGCTCTAAGAGAAGCAGAGTTCTTTAACAGCGATAACGCAGCCGAGCAGCAACGTCTTCACTACCCTGGAACATTTGTCCCATGGCTCATGACTATCCGAGATCGTTGGAAGCGGTAAGTTTCTATCTCCTCTTCCACTGATGCGATACTGATATATGTAGACTCATCGTTTCTCTCTTCAAAATCGACACCTACCTCTCAATAGCCCGCTTTCAAGCCCCAACCCTCTTCCGGGAAGAAATCGATCTCACAATGCCAGCAACTCACTCCCTCTGGAACGCTTATGGTCTCAACATCTTTTTCAAACGCATCACCCTCGAACCAACAGATCGATCAAATTTCAAACTCTCAGAAGTCATCGCCAACCCAAACACCCCAGCAAAATCTCTCCTCCTCTTTGAAGATATTCATCTTGCTCTGTGTGGCTTGCTACCTGCCATTTGGAATCAGACTCAAATTGTTCGTCGGAGTACAGAAGCGGGCCGATCAACTCAGAATTGTACTTCGTCTCTTGCCTGGCAGCTTGAGGCGTGGAAAGCTGATATTGAGAGATTGAAACATCAGTGTTTTCATGCTGCTGAGGTTGGAGAGTTTCCTTTTACTGCTTACATTGGTGATTATGATGAGGACCCAGTGAGGGCCAAAGCCTTGGCGATGTCAAATATCAGATGTCTGATTTCGGAGTGCTTGATGACGTATCATCTTCAAGGTCTTCAGCTTTACGCTGATCCTCGGATGATCAACTCGGTAGCCATGGCCTCAATTGTATCTCCGGATCATGAAGCTGGTGTTCGTCCGAGATTGCAAAAGCTCCATACACAGTTAAACATATGGGCCAAAACCCCAGAAAGTCGAAGAGCTTTACTGCACGCCCTCGCAGTTCTTCGTCAATGCGAAACCGATCTCCAAGCAAATGAGCCCCAAACCCAATCCGTCGATCTAACATCCTATCTCGCCATCTCGATGAGCGCATTGGTAGTATGGGCGTGGCTCATGTTCTCCGAATCAGCGTGCTCCTGCGTTCCGATGATGAACCATATAAACATCGGTGATGATCCATTGGATTTACAGAATACGACGAGGCTGGAGACGTGGATTCAGGCAGAGGGTACTGCGGGTATGAATAATATTCCGCTGTGTAGATGTGTTTCCGAGGGGTGGATGGCAAGATTTAACGCGCTTTTGCCGTTGGGGAGACGGAGATGGGAGATGAGTGATGAGGTTGCGCCGATTTTGAATTCTCTAAGCGCTGGACGCTAGAGATTATTGATACCCTAGCATTTTGCATTTTGGAAATAGACTTCAATAGATTCTTGATTTGGAACTTACTTTGGTTGACGCTGCTGGTGAAAAGGTGAGCTTCTGTTTGGTCTAAGTTCTGTGTGCCGGAATAAGCTCTCAGCCACAAGTCTTACTTGCAAATAACACTTCTAGCTCATAGCTTAGACATCAATACCATGATGACTGACCAATTACTACAGCATAAAGCTGATAAGAGGAAAACCTAGATGATGCCTTTTTGGCCGGCCTTGGAGGCGTATAAGATGCACCAACCCTGTATGGGCTCATGAATGTGTAGAGGTGAAAGCACCAGATTTGAAAATCGGCGAAAGGATGAAAAGGTACCAGTTGAGAAGGAAGATTAATTTACATGGGAACTGATCCTGCAGATGTTGGCATTTGTCAGCTCGTCTTGGTGTTGACCCGAAGGGCGTTGCTATGACGTTGAAAGGACAGATCGCAACGTCAGCCGCCATGATGTATATAAGGCGCTGCAAGGTAAAAGCTTATACTGGGGAGAAGAAAGTATCGTGTTCTCATTCATCACCTGTGTTCGCAGCCTAAAGCTTAACCTTATATGCGGCAGTCATCCTATAAATAAGGCTCTGCAAGACGACACTACACGCAGCATACTTGAACAGGCTCTTTCCCGTGTGACCAAGAAGAAAACATGGGGTCTACCACAAAATCTATCAAATTCCACAACTTAACACTCTATCGAGCAAATGGAGCCTGCTCTCTTATTCCTCACGCGATCCTTCGTCACTACAAGATCCCCTTCATCGCAATCGAACTAGAGTTCGGACCTAACGGACTCGAGGCAGTTGACGGAAACTTCAGCAATGCTCAACATCGATCCCTTCACCCGAGAATATATGTACCCGCCCTGCTTGTTGACAAAGAACTCATCACCGAGATGCCGGCCGTTCTAAGCTTTATATCCTCACTTATCCCAGAAGAGAACCTATTTGGTATAGGTCCCGTTCAACAAGCTAAGGTTTTGGAGTGGCTTGTATTCCTGTCTGGTACACTGCACGGCCTTGGATATGGAGCTTGGCTGCGTCCTGGGAGATTCAGTGATGACGTTACTGCCCACGATAAGATTCGTGCGAACGGAAGGGAGGTTATACATGAATCCTTTAAGAAGATAGATGAGGGGGTGAAGAATCGGGAGTTTATTGTCGGAAATACTTTGACCGTCGTGGACTTTAATGTCTACATTTTTGCTCGATGGGCCCATGAGGTTGGGATTGATCTGGAGAAAGAGTACAGTCATTACTGCGAGCATGTCAGAAAGATTGAGAGGATGGAGGGTGTTGAGAAAGCTCTTGAAAGTGAGGAACTCAAGTTTGCCTTTCCTTAACTTCAGTCTTCACCCGTCTGCTAAGAAACTTGACGGCTACATAGGGCCTTACTTAAGCCCCTGATATAGCGAGCTTTCGATTGAAGACATCTGGAATCTTGAGATAGAGAGGAAATCTTTTAACGAATGGAGATATACTCCGTATGAAGGTTGTTATCTATATCAACTGAAATCTAACTCCAGAATCTTACGGAGCATTCGCCTCATAATCCCTTCGCATGCCGTCTCTTATGCTTCTTCAAAAACGCCAAAGCCGAAGACTTGTTAATATACAGATTCATCCTCGCCAGGCCACCACAGTACGCAAGGTTATTTCCAGGACAGCTAATATTACAATCCGTCATAGAAACATTCTTACCCTGACCAAAAGTAGGCAGAATACCCTGCCAATTGATGTTGTTGCCACACCAACATTCGCGACCGTTCTCGACACCTGCGTATTTATACATCCAGCACTTCTCAAGACACGTATCAATCGTCATGGAGTTACCGTCGCTCATGACGAGTTGAGGAAGTAAACGGCCGAGGAAAGGCTCCGAAACACATGAGTAGGTTGTGAAGTTCTTGTTACCCTGGTCCACAGATGGAGTTGCAGTAGTCTTGGCTCCAGCCTTGTAAAGCTGTAAGCGAAGCGTGCCACCACAATAGTCTGTCTTGTCACCTGCGCAGGTAGCAGAGCAGTCCTTCTGGTTGAGGGCTTGGTAACTTCCAAAATTGAGCTGATTGCCACAGTAACACTCTCGACTGTTCTCGGTGCCGAAGTAAGTGTAGCCGCTGCAGAAGCTGGCGCAGGTTTCGAGGGTCATGTCATCGCTGGCGGTGGCCCTGGAGTTGAGGGCGCGGATGAGGAAGCCTTCTGTCCAGCAACCTTGGAAAGCCCATGTTCCAACTGTGTCGGAGATTGAAGGGCCTGTGGCGGTCGGCTTGATTGATGTTGAGGTGGTGGAGGACGCTCTTGAGGTTGTGGAACTGCTGGTGGTTGAAGTGCTAGAGCTCATGGTAGTCGTAGAACTGGCCCGCGATGTTGTGCTAGTAGACGAGCTTGTAGCCGAAGACGTTGATGAAGGTGCAACGGAAGTTGAACGAGAGGTTGTGGTAGCAGATGTGATGCTCGAAACACCAGCTGGGCCTCCCGCAACCAGAGAGCTCAGCGACGAGACGACTGAGAGACTTGAGGATACCGTAGCTGATGAGGAGCGACTGACGATTGAAGACGCCGCCAATGATGATATCCCGCTGAGAGACACTGCGCTTGGGGCGCTCAACACGTTTGAAGGCAATGTGTTTGACGATACCGCACTCGAGAGCGACGAACTGGAAATTGACGAAGTCGTGCTGGTGGTTGTAGTGGAGGCACGCGAGCTAGTTGAGGAGAATGTGGCGAAAGTCGTCCACCTCGTCGACGAACTACTTGAGCCCCCAGAGCTCGAGAGACTTGTGGCGGCGCTGCTTGCTGCGGCCGAGCTCCCAGAAGAGGACGTCTGGACAGAGTTAGAGGTAGAAGAAGAAGCGCTGTTGAGGCCGCCGGCGATGTTGCCCAATACGCTCAGCGAAGTGCTGAAAGAGCTCGTGGAGCTTGTCGATACACTGTTTGAGACGGGAGCTGAGGTTGAGCTGCTGACTGAGGCTGTAGTAGAACCGCCATTTGAGGTTGAGCTGGACCCTCCACTGGAGGAAGAGCTTCCACTAGCCGAGGCCAAAGATGAAGAGAGGGAAGCGCTTGAGAAACTGGACGCAGCTCCAATGCTGATCGACGCAATTGAACCAGAGCCTGACACGGAGAGAGCAGCACTTGATGAGGCAGCTACTGAGGAGCCCGTGCTACTAGCTGACGACAAAGCCCCCATTGAGGCGGGCAATGAACTACTGTAGACTGCATTGAGTTCATAGACATTGAGACGGCTAGGACCACCACAGTATTCGCTCGAGTTGCCTAGTCACGTCAGTGTTTCTTCAAAACGTACCCAAGTATGAGATATTACCATTGCAAAGCATGCCGCAATCAGTGATCGGAGCGGACACTGATCCATCACTGAAACTATTTCCGCAGTAACACTAATCTCGTCAGTACATTCCACAGACTCAAGATCAGTGGACTTACCTCTCCGCCATACTCGACACCAGCGTAAACAAAGTTCTCATTGCTACAAGCCTGCACACAGTTCGCAACAGTAGGCGGGTTATTACCCCTCCCGTTGATTAGTGCCCTGGCGTTGGTCGCCTCAGTATAGCACCCAACGCTCGTGTAACCACCAACACCAGGATTGACAGACGGTCCTTGGGGCGTCGCAGCACTGGCGCTACTGCTTGTTGTGACACTCGCATACGACCCATCCCACTGAAGCGTATCAGCGAAAAGACTGATGTAAGCTCCGCTGCCATCAATGCCATTTCCACCGCAAATCTGGTTCAGACTTCCCGCACAGTCAAAGTTGCAATTCTTATCGTCGACCTTTTGAGTCGGGATCTTGTTGCCAGTCCAACATTCACTTCGGTATTGGGTTCCGCAGAATGTCAGACCTTCCGAACCACATGCATTAATGCACATCTCATTGGTGTTGGAGCTGTTAGCATAAAGCTGACTGGAGAGCTGCCGGCCAGGATTGTTCTCCTTGAAGCAGCCGACGTATTGGTATCGTCCTTGGCCGTTGGGGAGAAGAGGAGCTGCTTGTTCGGAGACGGCGTTGCAGAAGAATTGCACTGCGCGCTTTTCGAATGACCAAGTTGGATCGTTGGTGTTGATAGTCCATTGGGCAGTGCCGTTGTATGACGGGAGGTTCCATTGGCTTTTGGGGACGGTGCAGGTCAACGTTGCTGTTTGGCTTTGACCTGGGGCGATGAGTGTTCCTTCGGCAAGATCAATCTGGTTTGCGGATTTGATGATGCCTGGAACGCCGAAGGGTGGTTTGGAGACTGTGAGACCGAGCTTGACACCGCCGGGGGCAGCAGTGTTTGAGACGCGGAATTTGAGAGAGCGAGATGTGTTTTCTGTGACGTTTCCGAATGTGAAGGGATTGTTGGGATCGTACTTGACCCAGCCGCTTCCATCTGGTGTTTGGAACTCGAGAAGAGCTGTTGGGGGATCACCAGCGGCAGCAGATAAAGACACTGTAGCATTACCTCCGGTCGTGACGAACCTGACCCAGGCTGTGTAATTACCAGTTACAGAAGTATCCGGCTTGACAGATATGGCAGTGTCGTTTCCGCCAGGGACTGTGCTTGGGATACCAGTCAGTGTGAACTTACCGACGGTGAGACTACCTGCGCCCGACCAGGTGGTGAATGGGCCGGATGAGGAAGTGTTGGAGTACAGAACTGAAGAGACCTGAAGGTCGCTAGATCCATCGTTCCCGATGAGAACGCTCTGAGCTTCAGCTTGCGTACCGGTGACGAGACCGGTGAAGACCACAGACTTGGGACTGACATCCAACAACGCATTCGAACTCTTACCAACGCCCGTCAGCCTGACTTTGACAGACTTGCTATACGATGCGTCCGAAACACCTGACGTCTGAATATTGATGGTAGTGCCCAATCTCCCAACACTCCTAGGGACGAACTGCGCCGCGAACTGGAACGTATCCCCGGCAGACATCGACAACGGCAGACTCGGCGTCTGACTGATGTTATAATTTGTCCCATCTGCAAGCGCAACACCAGTAACGCTCAGATCAAAGCCCGCCGTACAATTAACAAGCTGCACACCACTCCCCAGAAAGTCCACAGTCCCAAAGTCAATTGAACTCGTACAATTAAGCGGAGACTTATTTGTCGACCCAAGACCATAAAAGTATCCCACCGTCGTGCCGATATACGCCATACCATCACCGAAGACAGGTCTACTGAACTTGGTAATGCCCACGATGGTGAAGTTTCGAATGACGTTGAGGTACCCATTCTGAGGAACAGCGTCGTAGATCTTGAAGTTTGTGTTTTGGACGTCGGATACCCAGAGGAGACCTGTGCCTTCTTGGTTGTTGAGGGATGTTGTTGTGCCGTGGCTTACGCCGAGGATGTAGGCGTTGTTGGTGGGTGAGTCGGCGACTTTGGTGAAGTAGGGTGTGTTGTTGAGACAGGAGAATTTGAAGACATGCGTTGGGTATTGGATCACTAAAGCCGTCAGTAAGAATAATAGAGGGAGGTATGGGATGCGTACCGTTGATGTAGATGTAGCCTCCTTCAAGAGGATAAACACCAGCACCCGCATACACAGAATTCTCATTCTGGAACGTCTGAATGACTCTATCCTTTGAGTTAGGACCATTGCGATAACCACCAAGATCATCAAGATTAAGCCAATAAGTCTTCCCAGACTTGCCAGTAACAATACCCACCCTCTTAACATCACCACACGAGAATTGACTCGGCAGAATCTCAAGCGGACTCGTCCCCAGATCCTTATCCGCACCATCAAGCTCCTGCTTCTCAAACGGCATGAAGAAATCCACAATCGAGAGGGTACCGTCACTGTTAATGGACATGTGAACAGCCGCTTGTTCCATCGCAGTCGGGGGCGTGAAGCCATTAACGGGAATGGTGGACAGCTGAGAAGCGTAACCGTTTCCAGTAGCGAAGAACATTGATCCTGCGTCGTCGGAGGCGAGACCACCGCCTGATTGCCAGATTCCAGCGCCGGAGATGTTACTGCTTACGCCGAGACCTTCGGAGGCCCAGTGCTCGACGATTTGGCCGGTGGTTTTGTCCCAGCCCATTATCCAGCCTGTGAAGTTGTATTGTACGCAGTGCGATGCGAACCCGGCGTAGACGTATTGTCCTGTGTGGAGTAATCCGGGTCGTTGGTGATGAATACCGCCCGTGAACATCCTCTCTGGATTGTTCCTCGCAATCGTTCCTTCAAGATCAACGGGGAAGTTCTGTCGTTCCGAAAGATCGTTTACGTTGATAGCGTGTATCTTATACCTTCCCGCCGATCTTCCCTGCGGAACCTGTCCAGCATTCTGATTAACATAAGTCTTTGACGTTAGATACCACGTATCGGTATCAGGATCAATAACACCAGTCGCAGTAACGCCAACAGTAGGGTTGACATCAACACAACCATCCAAATCAGCAGTAAGGAAGGGAATGCCAATGTTGCGCGATGCAAGAATAACACCAGTCTTTGCATCAAGTTTATAAATATTATTCTGAGTCGTTGCGAGATAAACGTATTGCGTTGTTCCGCCTGAAGGAGTGTAGACAAGAGGTTGAGAGAAGATCTGTTCTGTGGCGCCGACGTATTTGCCTGGAAGGGCTGTTTTGAAGACGATGTCGAATTGAGGGCTTCCTACGATTGCGGGATCCATGTTATGGTTACTGAGATCTGAGTTAGTATGAGTGAGGGTGAGGAAACTGGGAATTGTACGTTTGGTAGCCTGTTCGGGAGTTGTCGCCTCCCCAGGTGATGGTATCCGTCGACGCAAGACCGCATGTTAGGCCAACTAGGCCTGATAGAATGAGTGTGAGTAGCAACTTCATATTGAAAGGAGTGATGAAGCGCAAAGAATGAGTGAATGAATGAATGACGAGATCAAATCGCTCCCCTAGGGACGCTGCGCGATGGCAAAGCTCGTTCTATATACCCTCTCTTCTCCTCCACCAACACTCGCCCAAGGCCATCCCGAAGTCCAGATCTTCAATTCAACAGTCTTGGCTCGTTTACTCCGACCTTTCGGAAGACTTCACGGTTTGGCCATGCCGATGCGCCGTTAACCTTTCGGCAGGCCGTCCAGACAGAAGTTGGGACGTCGCGCCACATTCCAGGCATGATTCAAACTCTTACAATTGATGCTCTGTGGCTTTAAGTTGTTGTGTTAGGGTGAAGCCACAGGGCAACGAGGCTGTTGGTGATGCCATTTCTGGTGTGTCTAGGCTATTTGCGGTGGTGGTTGTGGCGACAATGGCTTTGTTCCTGATCGCCGTGTGGGGAATGGTGCCTTTCCAGATACCAGACGTTGAGATAGATCGACCTCAAAGGAGTGTCGAGATTTGAGTTGCCTGGAATGTTGGAGGTTTTAGTGTTTTGCTAAAATGCTAGTGGTTTTGTGCCTGACTGACATCGGAGACAGTTAAGGCGCTCTATCCCTGTTCGCAAACAGGGTCCATGCATGAGGCCACCCACCTTTTATTTTTTTTTCACAGACGCTAACCTTCACTGCAATTATAACACTCTCATGGGTTTATTAGTAACTAATCACACAAAACGTGCCGGTTTGCTTACAGTGTGCGCTTTACAGAGTACCGCAAGAGTCGTCATGTCGCTATGAATAGCTCGGCATTGTTTCTTCTTCGAAACTGACAGATGTGATTGTTTCCACGTGTCACTAGAGTTTTTCCCCCTTGTTCATAATATTAAGCCATGGAAACCCCATCGCGATCAGCTCAAGCTTTGCCATACGCGAGAGGACCCCATGAAGCCCAAGAACGCCTTTCGACGATGCTTCAAAAGTTCGACCCTGTTGCGTTTTGTTAAAAGAGTACAACTCAGCAGCGAGGATTGGCAGTAACTCTAAGAGACAAGACTTTTTGGTGCCTCAGTTCTCAAAGAAGGCATCTTTAACGATCATAGATTTACTGATATTATGACGCAGTCGCATGTCCATGTGGCGTACAAAACCGCTGTGTAAGAACGCAGAGCCCATACTCCAGGGGCCTAAGGCAGCTGGGATTATCACATCTTGTCTCAGTTGCTGTACTTCGTTCACTGCAATTTTAGTCAAGTCTGATTGTCTTGTCCTCTCACCTTTCCAGTAAAGAGCGATTGGCTTATACTGGGGCCTTACACCCTCTTTGATGCGCTGCTTTCACTGCATTTTTAACGGCTCTCAAAGCCTTACTCTCCTGATCAGTTGAGATAAGCGAGAGTTGGATTGAGAGCCAGAGCTTCAAAATCACCCAGTTCACCCCACGTCCCTGTAGCCCCGACTGCAAAAATTACAAACATGAACGTTTCATGGCGTTCGCTAACTTGTCGCGAGATGATATAATAAGAAGTAGCTGTGTTTGTTTTGACTGTTTTCCGTCTGAATGATCTAGCTGTATCTCTGGTAATGTTTATCAGGACAATTTATCGTGTTTCATCAACAGTGACACTTCGTATCCAGCGACTGGTCCACGTTTCAGGTAACTTATAATAGTGAGGTAGAATCTAAAAGGTTTACAACTGGATTTGCATAAAGCGTCTCAGTCAGCGCGCTCGCCATCTGACCTTTTCCTTGTTAGCAAATTTATCAATCTACAAAGGCGACCTTATATATATGTCTAGTGAAAGCTGGGCTGTTATTTAGGTGATATTCTCATACTCATACTCGTTTGCATTAATTATCTTCTTTATTTTTTCTTTTGCGTATATTTATTATATGTGAATAACTATATCTACCGCGCATTAAGTTGCTAGCATATAATCAATTCACCACGATCTTGCTCTTATTCCTTAGAATCACGGCTAGTCGAAGGTCCGCCTCAATATCTTGTAACCTTGTACTCCGTAGCGGGCCTCAAATAAGCCAACCTATGGACAGGACGTTCACTGCAATTTTAACACATCTCGACACCCCCGGTCCCATGTCAGCAGTAGCGCGGCTAAAAACTGACAAATGGATTTGGGGCTTTCACTGCAATTTTAACAGTTCTCGATACCCCCGGTCCCATGTCAGCAGTAGAGTAGTAGTGGGCCTCATGAGCTTCACACCAAGGACAAAGGCTATGTCAGCCTAGAAGTACAAATGTGACAATCTTCATCTTCGTCAACGCATGCTCTAAGATGGGTTGTTGGAATCGCCATTCACATTAAATTCGCTCCATATAAGGATTATACTCAAAGGGATGGCGTACTTGAATTAACACTTCAGCATGGCTAAGCTCCCAAAGCTCCTAGAATGACGAGAGCCCATACTTCGACATTCACCACCAAGCCCCCGCATTTCCTTCTATTAGGCCAGGATATTCCCTGTACTGAAAACCTTTCCTGCACTTTTAACCCGTCTTAACATCCGGTAACCGAGATTTTGTGCGGAACGGTCCTTCACTGCAATTTTAGCACGCCAGCACTCACGACGGTTTGAATGTCAGCTGGCTTGTAACAGTCCGATTGTAGAAGGCTTGGATACTTGCAATTTCTTTTCGTCTTATATAACCAATGGTTCTATTTTAAGAAAAAAAGTATTGTCATTTTTAGAAATGGAAAAAAGAACCATTACTCAGGTCATCATATATATCATCTAGCTAATCGATTACTTCTTCAAAACCCAGTGCTGCAATATGCTTCTTGTACTCCTGTTGTTTCCGTATGTCCTACACCTGTTAGTCATGCTCCATATCGACTCATCGAACTTCGTACCTCTTCCACAGTGTTGTTGATGATATATCTTGTAACTCGAACTTTACTCCGTTGCCCGAGCCGAATGGCTCTCGAAATCGCTTGGCTCTCGACGCTGGGATTCCATTGCAGTTCTGTGATGAAGATTCGATTTGCGCAAGTCAAGTTCAATCTATAAGAGTGTCAGTCTACGTATGCCGCTCGCCGGGTAATTCACTCACCCAAACGCTCCAGTCCCTGTCGTCATGATAAGAACAGGCATCTCATGCTGCTTCTCGAATTTAAGGAGCGTAGCGTGTCGTTGGTGCAGTGGGCTTTCACCGTCGAGTTGAAGGTAAGGAATATTAGCCTGCTCCAGGTGCCTAGATATCAAATGCAGCGTTCGTGTCCAACAAGAGAAAATGATACTGTTCATTGTCAGCAGAGAAGTGGAATTTGGGATTATCATACCTTTTTGTGGTCCAGAGATCCTTCTGTACATCTTCAATCAGAGCCCGTATTTTGGTTGAAACTCCTTGTTCATTGAAGTAGCTCTCGTGATTATCCTTTGCTGCTGCTGTCTTTCGTCGCTTTCGTGGTCTGTCGCTGTGTCCCAAAGTTCCCTCATCTCTAGAAACCGAAGGCTCTTTGTACCATCTAACGCAGATCGGACAACGATTTCGATTTTCGGGCAGGGACATGCTCGACTCTTCAATGCACTTCGAACATAGAACATGTGAGCATTCGTCGTCAAACATTCCTTTCGTCAAGTCGCATCCCAAGACGGGCATTGGCTGCTCACATCCCACGCAGGTGATTTCGCCGAACTGACCGGCTGTTCCAACTATTGCCTCTCGTTCTTCCAGGAGGCTTCTCCGATGCCACGAGAAGAGCTTCTGATACGTTCCGTGGTTACAGACAATTCGCAGTTGAAGCCACCGCTGGAACATGCCGAACTGAGAGCTCTTCCTCACTTCACCCATGCGATGTTGCATGTTGCGTAGAATGACAGCGTCTGTCTTTTCGTACTGGTCCCTCTCTTGCGGACTGAACTCTAGATGTCGAACGAACTGCCGCGTTCTGGGCAAGTGCAAGACCTCTCTCGTCCGACGTAAACACAATGCTTCGAGGAGCATAACGAGGCGATTCTTTACGAGCTCAGGGTCATCGAACGAGTTGTCGAATGGCGTTTCTATCCACTTCCTAAACTCTGACGCCTTGTCGAATGGTTCGGCGCGAATGAAGCGGAACAGTGAGCCTATGTCAGCGAGCTTGTTTTGGACGGGTGTTCCAGAAAGGCACCATCGAGAGTTGGCATGGAGATATTCGCATGCCTGGAAGAACTTTGTGGATGGACGACGGATAATATGGGCTGAAGGCCTCACAGTAAGCTATCTGGATAAGCGCTGCAGATTTTCCACTCACCTTCGTCAAGGACTATCCGATACCAGCCCAACTTGTACAACGGCGAAGTCTTCCCTTTCCCTTTCAGGTACTCAGCAGTAAGCGTGTGATATGTTGTCACTACAATATCAGAGTCTTCAATGACGGAAAGCTCCCCTGGAGTCTTCGGCCTGTTCTCACCATGGTACTTGACCACTTTGAGACCTTTCTGCAGGTGCCTGTACAACGTCAGAAACTGCCGCTAATGAGTTTCCTACTTACTTTCTAACCTCATTCTCCCACTCATCGACCAGTACTATATATCGTTAGCATTAAAGGAGACGATGTTGAGGAGATATTCACAAGCTGCTGAGACCACAATGAGAGTAGAGCGAGAGAACTTGAGAGACCTCTTGCTCTTGTGTTCTGCATTTTTGCCCTCCGACCACTCTTTGCCGTTGTCCAGAGTCTTCATGATTAAAGCTAGGATAGAAAGCGACTTTCCCATTCCCATGTCATCGGCAAGAATCCCGCCACCCCTCTCATCGGGCCGTATATCTTTGCGTCTCTTCGTTATTCTGTGTCGATATTGAAACCTGCCGTTCTCATGTTCGATCTCTTCCCAAAGCCTGTACCTTTCGTTGATATGCCCAGACTCTCTCTCGAGCATGAAACCTAGTGCTTCCTTCTGATGTCTATATTGTTGTTAGTGCTACAGCTGACTGACTGTTGAGTTCTGATAGATCACCTTAAAAGCTTGCGGGTAACTCTCTCACCACCTTCAACCATCTCAATTTCGCGGTTGTTCTCGACTGTCTTGTAAATTTCATCTACCATCTTCCGAAGTTGATCTTCCTTGCTCATTCTTTTCTGGACACCATCAGTAGCAGCAAGTTGCCTATCCTGAGCCTCATCGGCTACAGTATCTTGGATCCTAATGCTTAAGAAGTGCGGATTCTCATAAGTGATACCGTGTCTTCCGTGGCTAGATCTCTGAAGCCACAGCTTTGCATTCGAGAGCCTTTTGCCAATATCCAAAGCTTTAGATCGTAGACCATAGATATTAATATCGACTTTGACCCTAGCGTCTGCGGGCTTGTTTGCACGACTTATGACTTCTCTCATGTCACACTTCAGGGCCAATGGTTGAATATCGACTGATGACTGGGTCATCAGGAACAAGAGAGTCTGACCTGCCACTGAAGGCAGATGACCGAAGTGCTTCTCTTCACCAGGAAAACCAAGCATTAGTTGGCTCTGGTACTCCGTTGGTGTGAAGTATTGATAAGCTGAGCCCTCTGTTGCCAGTCGTTCATCTATGAACGACATGTCATCAGGTACCAGTTTCACTTCCATGTTGTGGAGCTATGATAAATGAGTATTCACCCTGGCTGATCGAACATCATTCAAGGTGTATGTGCTTACCATGCCATAATGAACGACAATGTCGCCGTCTCCCGACAATGTTATAGGTGTCTCATTTGACCGGCTTGACACAGAAAGTTCCTGTGTCATAGCTGACCCTTCCCGAGAGCTTTCGATAGGCAATTGAAGGAATTGGAAGCTTTCGATTGTAGCAGACGTATCCGAAGGGGCGTTTTCTTCTTCGTCGGGCTGAGGCGCCATTTGAAAACCGTTCATGTCCAACTCGATATCAAAATTCACCATTCCAAGTTGTGGATCAACGTCCAAGGCGTTATTTTGAGTCTGGTAGTGTGGAAAGGCACCATTCTGAGGAAACAGAGGGTCACTATTTTCCTTTTTTAGCCTTAGCCCGGATCGATACCTAAAGCTACCTACACTAGAGTGCTTGCAAGACTGAACTGAGGGTAGTCGCCTGCCTCAGTGATGTCTCCATTTGGAGCGCACCAAGATGCTTGTGACGTCTCATCAACCGACCCATTGATGCCGAATTCCTGAATACTAGGCGCATCGCCCATGTAATGATCTTCGTCCTGGTCTACTCTCAGCCAGTTGCTGAAAGAGTGAGACACATGGTGCTTGTCGCCGTCTACGGGATTGAGGAGATCCCGCAAGTCAGACATATTGTCGATATCATGAATTCTTCGAATGCAATGGAAATAGTCTGACTGTGAGACGCACGCTGTTCAAGTATGAGAGCTTTGATAGCCAAGTTCTGGCGGACACGCGGAAAATGCAAGAATCAGGCTGTGCAAGCGCGTGTCTTACGCAGGAGATCCCTGGAGTCGGTGACCCAACGTCGAATCAGAACCTCTATTTTCAGCCAACTGCAGGTCGCTTGGCCTACAAGGCAGACCCGAGTCACCATATGATTCGCTCTGCACTTGTGTTACCCAGCGATTGGATGGAAGGGCTTGAAAATCCAACACCGCCATTAAAGGCTCTCAGCAAGGCGATTTTGAGGCTCTGCTCACTGCAGCTGGGTTGCCTCTCCAGCCCTTCACCGCCAGCTGGTCCTGTGAAGCCGATTCACTTCGAGTCAGCATTAGCTACCCTATCTTTCTGAACACCACAGTGGTCTATGAATTATCTCGGAAGGGGCTTTAGCCAGTATCACTCAATTGCTCATCACGATGGACCGGCTTCATGAATTAGCTGAAGGCTTCAGAAGATCTTTGAAAACCCACCATGAAGAAGAGTTTGAGAACACGACTATTGAGGACATGCTAAAGGAGATTCATGATATTCAATTGTCACGAGACGGAGCCAAAAGCATGATGGATATGAATCGACTGCGGATGTTTCTTGACGGTATGGAAGAACTCCAGAAAACTCTCTTATACCTAGAGTTTCCTGGCACGAAAGGCCTAATGTCAATCGTCTGGGGCTCCGTCAGGTTCTTCCTCAGGGTAATCATTGGCCTTCGGTTCATGCACGGGACTCGGCTAAAGGTATACAGAGTACCAACACTACCGATAGGGCATTTGACGGACTACTCAATGTCTACGGACTCCTTGGATCCCAACTCTTACCCTTGACCAAGTTTGAGGAATTATTCCAAAGATTTCCACCTGCCATAGAGTGTATCGCCAACATCTATCAGGATATACAGCGATTTCATTCTGCAGCATACAGGCTTTTCTCACTGACATCGACGCGTAAGATATCCTTTCTAGAGACTAATCTCACACCGCTGACTTATCCAAGTATGGCAGCGTCTCCAAAAATCTGTTTGGGATGACGCAGGCGACTTCTTTTCAAGTCTATCCGATTCTCTTGGTTCACACGCCAAGTTTATCAAAGAACACAGTGTTTCTACAGAAGGTAAGTCCCCAAGTAACAGTAGCTCCAGAGAACAAACTAAATCCAAAGACTATGGCGCCCTTCATGCGGCCTTCCAGCAGTATTCGTATGGCCTTCAGTCAGATTGGAAGAACTTCGAGGCCGATGAGAAGGCCCGACGTCGTGGAAGGAAAATCGAAGTTACTGAGTGGATCGCTTCTTCTGTGAAGATGCCACGGTTACAATATGAGTTTCGCGATATGGCGATCTGCCCTAGGAGTGGTCGCTGGCTTTTCAGAAACTACAGCGAGATCTCGGAGTGGATGGGCGAGGAAGACCCTCCTCACTCAGCTATATGGCTACATGGGAACGTCGGATATGGTGAATATTCCCTGGAAACCTTTAAAAAGATGCTGATGAGTCTAGGTAAAACGGTACTTGCATCGCTGATAGTCGATGAACTGAAATCGTCTAAACTTCAGAATACGATGCCATCATTTCCAGAAGACAGTAAAACATGTTACTTTTACTGCCAAGAAGACGACATTGAACACAGGAACCATCTTGATATCTTGAAAGGTATACTCCTGCAGATGATAGAGGCCGAGGATTATATAGTCCCATATTGCTACCAGGAAAAGGCCACAAGTGGAGGCCCCATTCTGATAGATGCGAAGCTGGCTCAAAAGCTGATCAAGACGTTTATCGAGTTCTCTGTAAGATACTACATCGTTATCGATGGTGTGGATGAGTGCCACGGAGCTGAGATTCAGCAAACTGCCAAGTTCTTCAAGGGTCTAGTGTCGATATATGACACGCAAATCAGATTGGGGCACTTGAGAGTCATTTTCATCGGCCGAGAAACAACAGATACCAAGAAACAGATACCCGGAGATGATTGCTTCGGCATATTGCTTAGGCCCGAGGACAACCACGATGATATCAGAGCTTTTGTGCAGGAGAAGCTGCCAGAGTTCTCGAAGTCAAGTCACGGTATTGGTTTCAGTCTTTCTGAAGCTGATAAATCAGATGTTGAGCGGATAATATGCCGACAAAGTCAAGGTTTATACTGGCGAGCACCACAATGATGGAGGTTCAAGGCTGACATAACCACCTAGACTCCTTTCTCTACGCACATCTGGCCATTGAATTCCTTTTACAGCAAGATACCAAAGGTGACTTGCTGACATTGCTGAGACACGGAATGCTACCAACGAAGCTTAGAGACATGTAGGTCCTCTGACTCTAGCACTTGACTTTAACTCACCTTTCTAGGTACGAAAGATTGCTCGACTCGGTTAAGAATAGTCTCATGGCACAAGCAGGAGGTACTGCAAGGTGGGAGAGATCAAAGCTATTATTCGGGTGGCTCATTTGTGCCAAAAGACCACTTAGATGGCACGAGATGCAGGCAATATTATGCTTTGACCCCGACAAGCTCCAGATCGACTTCGAGAACAACATGCTACGGCAGGATGTGGAGAAGTATCTCGGATCCATCGTCCATGTCCTTGACGGAGGTTATATTCGACTGATTCATTCAACTGCACGCAGGCAAGTACTCACTAACAATCGGTGACTGCAAATGACTAACCCTTAGGGATTTCAGATATATCATAGAGAACAGACATATCAGTGAGAAGCAGGTTCAGTGCCAGTTGACGACTATTTGCCTCAGATACTTGACCCTCCCATGTTTCATCCATGACACCAACTACCAGAGACACCAAAGAAGCGAGCATGCCAAATTGGGCTGGTTCTCTTTCCAGGATTACGCGTGTGCTCATTGGCTATATCATACTGACACTTTGATCAGAGAATGTAGTGAAGTCTTCACAACCGAGACTTTTCAAGGCGTCGCAGAAGACTTCGCATCTGCTTTGAAGCAATTTGTCAATATCCATAGCGCGGATTTGACCACCACCAAGCACGCTGAATTGGCTGAAGACCACATAGAGAAATTCGTCGACTTGGCACTCTACAGAGACCTTTACTTGCTGTGGAACCACATATACACCCACCAGCGCGGTGATTACGCCACACGAAACACCGTTGGAGTTAAGCAGATTGAGAATGGACTCAAGGATAATAGAAAACAGCTGGAAGTCTTCAGACCCGATGAAAAGGCTGGTGATGAGGATACTATCGGGGACTATTATGGCTTGAACCTTTACAAGTGTCATCGTACACTTTGTCGCTTCTTCTATGTCGGCTATAACAACAAACGCGACCGACATGGCCACGGAAGGCGACACGAGAGGCCATTCCAATGCCCCGTTTCCTGTAATGCTGCTCCTCTTGGATTTGCAAGCAACAAGGATAGGGACCGACACGTCAATATCTACCACCCGGAACTCAGCGAAGGGCCAGCCATCTTTGAGGTTTTGAGCCGCCGACAGATCCCGGGTAAATTCGTTTGTAACATGGATGGGTGTAACAAGACATTTACGAGGAAAGAAAACCTAAAGGACCACGCACGGAGTCACTCTGGGGATAGGCCTTTTGCTTGCACGACTTGTGGGAAAGCCTTTGCTAGGGTAAACGACTGTCGAAGGCATGAGAAGATTCACGCCCGGAGAGGTTATTGATATGGGAGCAGAGAGGGATCTAGGCTCTGCATGGAGATATAAGCTCTTAAGGCATGAATCTCGACTGGAAATAAATATCAGGTTCTCTGTGTTTATTTAAGCTATCAGCCACAAGTACAAACTGCAAAGAATACATGTAGCTCAAGTTTTGAGTTTTCTTACATTCGCTAGATGATGGAAGAAAGAGGCGTTGGTAATTGTGCTTAGAAGCACCCGATAGGTATGACATACTCGAAAGGCTGGCCTATTTTTCCTTTGGCTCAAGATCAACACTCTGGAACTCAACGCCAGTCCAGACTGTCATATCATTAAAATGGGCTAAACCGACTCTCCTATAACTTCCACTAGCCGTTTTGAGTACCATCAGAGCAATACCGGGTTCACGATGGCGACGGCTGATGGGTTTGCCCAGGAGAAGATACTCGCACTTTCTCCCTGCGAGTTCAACTTTTGAAGCTGACTTCACAAGGTCCAGCATTGTAGACAGCGTGTTCCGCTTAAGAGGGCTTATTTCGTCGAATTGGAGTATTCGGCAGGATAGCCTGACCTTGGCCGCAGTCAGAATCTCGATCTTGGCGTCCTCGATATCCATTAGGGTTGCGAAACTAATGCTGCCATCGACTGAGACCCAAGACCAACTGGGAGCTCTCTTGGTATGTCTTTCTTTCACCCTTAGATTACATGGCTTGCACCATGCCAGAAGTTGAATGAACCACCGTTCCCAGTGACCGTAGATATGAGAGTCTCGCCAAACCTTTTGCAACTCTGTTGTTATACCTGTGACCGCTGGTAGTCTATCTTCAGGGTCTGTCAGTTGCCTTCCAGTATACTGAGATATGATGGTCCTCCACAGATAGAGTTTCTCTGAATCATGTGTTCCGTAGGACGGCTCACCCTCCTCATCGAAGGAAGCCCACGGCAATGACTCGAGACGCTGCAGGTATTTTATACCTGCGTTATTTCCAGTGACGCTCTGCAGTTCAGTTTCCTTGCACTGCCATAGGAGTTGGTAGTCTGAGAAAATGAGCATGCGGGAAGACAACATATACTCCTGCAACGTCCATCCCCTTTTGTCAAGAGGATGGTCGGGCTGATATGGCTTTCCAGACAGATGGACAGTCCCAGTGCGCCCGTCCCTCATCGGTATCTCGAATTGTCTGTGCGGCAGATACGTAGGACTCTTGAGATGCAAACTTCCCGAGAATCCTTCACTGGCGTTTTTGGCGGTCCCGGCAGCCAGCGTGATTGCAGCGTTCTTATATGTCGTCGCCATCTTGCTAATCTCTCTTCTCTTGTCTTTTTTGCAGTTTTGAATGATGCATAGTCTGTCCACCCAGAGATAAGTAAAACCTAGTTCTCGCGTCACGCGTATTGCGTCTTGGACAGACTGTTCCAGCTCTTCAAGTTTGATTTCTTGCACTAGACGTTTCTTATTTTTCTTGCGTAGTGCTGATAGCCGACTTTGCTTGTTCGGGTCTGGTACACCCCAGCAGTAGCTCAGGGCGAGGTACGATCCTCGAGTTTCTGTCTGATTGATCTGTAGCTGTGCAGTCTGATCGCCGACTTTTATTACTCGCGTGGGAAGGACGATATCTCTTGAGTATCGGCACTTGTGATGGCCCTGGTCTGGTGCGCCTGTTCTCATACAAGCCTCTATCAACAATTTAGCTGAGGAATAAACTTCTGGGCTCGAAACATCTCTGTGCAGTGGCCGTCGTGTGATCAAGGTGGAGAGGGGATCATCTGAGAAGACATGTTAGAACAAGAAGAAGCTTAGAAGAGGACAGATCCCAAACCTTCTTTCACAAATGGATAGAGCAGGATACGTCCATTTATGCCATTCACTCGACCAACCAAGGTGTTGATATCCGAGCTTACGTCTCCCAAATTCAATTTCGAGTTCCAGAAACGTAGGAGTCCCTCATCCTTCCAGAGATGCGCTCCAAATTCATTCAGACCAACATTCAGAATGAACTTGCACAGGTCACAGTCAGCTGAGAACCAGAGACCCTGGCGGGTTTTATGAACAAAACCAGAAGAAGAGTTCAGATCCTGTAGCGCTTGTTGGGAAAACAAGCGTGTACAAGCACCGCATCGCCATACTTGTCGCTGTACCCGCGCTCTTTTGAGTGGCGGTGAGCTCTCGCCAGACCTCTCCATTTCTATGTCAGATTGTTGGTGTCTGACATGAACTCTGCGAGTTCGTATCCAAGCGCTGTCGACCGGGATGACCACCTTGTCGGGCTCAGGCTCAACGATACTAATGGACGGCTCCCAGAAAAAGGTTTGCAAGACTGGATTGTCTAAGCATTGGTCCCTTGAGGCCTACGTGATTGGTTCAAAAATAGCAGTGTGAAGGAGATGTCGCTATAGGTTAAAAATGCAGTGAAAATATTAGTGTGGCCGATAGAGCTGGGGAAATGAGCTCGCCCAGGTTACCACTTCTGTCGAAATGGCACAGGATGTCGAGATGTGTTAAAAATGCAGTGAAGGAATACTTTAGACATGGGATCCTAGTCAATGTATGAGATGCGGGGGTTGAATGGTGAATATCAAAGGACGAGCACTCCAAGGTCCTATCATTCTAGGAGCCAAGCATGAAGTATCTGATAATACGCCATGATGGAGATCTTCTGTCCTTCGAAATTACCGACTTTGGGCCGTGCGACTAGAAAGAGCATTCGGGATCTTCGTACGGTATAACGGTGATCTGAAATGGTAAATCCATTGCAAATAGGGATCTCTAGACATATAGTTTTTAGGGACAGGATTTGATCATCAATACAATATGTTAAAAAGTTAAGAACATAGAAACTTATAATTGCATGTAGCTGCCAGTATCATCATGATACCTGAAATGTATTCAGGTAATCTTGGAGGTCTCGGAACGTGTTAAAATTGCAGTGAAAGAGCCTCAAGTGTCAGCAAGTACTGGTCTAGCGGATCGGAGGTGCTCTCATTTCACCCTCCTATTATGGCCTAGCCTTCCCCCAATTGCGACTAGCGTTTGCGGAGCCAAAGCTGCAACAGATTCCCCGCAACGTCGGCCATAGATTCCCGGGTCCTCATGGACTTGATGCTTGCAAAATTCTAAATCCATAGGAATTTCCCCTTAACTCTTCCCCAGCCACGCAAGTACCAGCTGTTATCTCCCCTGAGATACCGAGTTTTGTGCGCCGAGCGTCGATCAGCTTAGCTCATCTCGGCTCCATCCGATGCCTGCGATGCCGCCAAAGAAACGTGCATACGTACCAAAGACGAAGGGTCAGTACAGCCTCAACTTTGCTTGGCAAGGTTTTAACGTGCGACCAGGTTGCCATGAATGCTCAAAGCGACGCATTCATTGTGATAGGAATGAACCGAGCTGTAATAAGTGTACTTCTAGAGGCCTAAGCTGCAGTGGCCTTGGTATTCGACATCGATTCAACAAGGGTGTCGCTGCGAGAGGAAAGTGGGCTGGCAAGACTATCGACAGGGTTTATGAAGAGTATGCGCAATCTTATCTTCCTTTACTCAAGCAAGATACTGAATTCATCGCAGGAATGAATGGAAGGTCTCTTCATCCGACAAGGACGCATCAGCATCGTCGGCATCGAGTTCGGCCGCAGATACGAACCGGGAAACCACGGAATCTTATTATGATGACAATGATGAAGATGATATCGAGTATATCACGTCGGACACTGGAATCTATGACCTTGTGCTAGCAGATTCACAATCATCTGCAGACCGTGAGGTTTTCATGACACTCTTTTTGAAAGGAGTTCCAGATAACATGCCAGCTTGGAAGAGGAATCTATTCACGACATGTAAGTCCGGACTTCACTTCATTCGTCCAGGTACTAACCTATTCTAGTCTCACGCTGCATATCAACGGAGATGGTAGCAATAGACGGCCTTCACAACGACTGGCGCCACCTCCTTCTTCCACTCGCTCAACAGGACGAACTAGTCATGGATGCCGTCCTTACCGTCTCGGCTTTTCACTTCCACATCAACAAGCTCGATAATAATTTCAAGAAGAACCAGAAGCAGTACTCTGCTTTTGGAACCAACACATATGATACTTACGTTCCCGATCCATATCAACTCCTGGGTCGAACGCTTAAAGGTCTACGACAACGACAAGAACTCATATGCAACAACCAAACAACACAGCACTCGGTACTCATCAGCCTTCTACTATTAATGACATCTGTGCTCGTCACAGGTGGCTCAGACTTTCCTGTCCTTCTTCGCATGCTTGAGTCAGCGCTGGATGCTATTGGAGGAAAGGAGGGCCTTGGTACAGGTATACTGGCTGGCTTCATCATGCGCGAGCTTCACAAGTAAGTACACAGAACCCAAACATAATGACAGACATTCTAACAGGATAATAGAATCCGAGTATATGCCGCCCCACATCTTGGAGAAGAAACGGGTCTTCAAATGATCTCATCGCAAGCCCGAACAGATCAACTTTTCGGCTGTCTCAACCACTGCCTCCAACTCTATCCAGAACACACACCACTCTTCTCCCAAGTCGCAAGTCTCGTCTATCAAGCTCGAGATATTTATCTCCAACAAGTCCTCTCCGACCATACCTCCAACTTTTTCGATTTTGACCCCATACCCTCTAACCCTGAGTCAGTTGCGCGCGTGCAGCGCTTCATCGAGGCACTTGAGCAATTTCCAGAAACTTCCCCTGTGGCTCATATGTTGATTTGGACGACTTTTGTCGCTGCGTCGGATGCGCAGCTTGAAGAGCACAAGGCTTATTTTGAGAATGTTTTAAGAAGACACCATGCGAGAAGTGGATTTGGGAATTTGCTGAAGGGTATTGAGGCGTTGAAGAGGATGTGGAGTAGGAAGCCTGGCGAGAGATGGACGACTCTTTTACCGCAGACAAAGGTTCTTGTGGCTTGAGATGGAAAGATTGAGATCACGTAAAATGGCGATTGGAAGACTTGGTTTTGATAATACCCTAATTTCGGTTTCTTCACTCTGATATAATCTGAATTACAGTTGCTACGACAGCAAAGATGAATGCTCCCAATGAAAAGGTTAACTCATTCTTCCGTGAGTCGCAAACGATTGAATCTTGTTGAGTCCGAAACATCATGCTGATGGATTCACTTTACCGCTGCAAGTCCCATCAAACAGAGGTATCTTCATTAAAAGTCTTCCACTCTATAGACCTGATACGGACATTCTTCATACGGATGCGCTCTACAAAATCAGTCATTATTCTCGTCATAAATGTCCGAAACTCACTCTTTCAACGCCGCAACAGCCTTCCGCACCGTCTCCTCCCCAACAACCAACGTCTCAACCCTAACCTCCGGCGTCTCCTCCAACTCCCCAACTTTACCAATAGCCGGATTCGCCGCATCTCCCGGTCTAAACTGTCCAATCCCCGACGTCTGCCACGCGCACTCAGTGTACCCGCCAGGACCGGGATAGCGGCCCGCGCCGGCTTTGAAGATGGCGGCTTTGCATGCGGAGGCGTTGGCGGGTGGGACGTAAAAGACAAGGCTGAAACGGCGTAGTGATGCCATGGTGTTGCGAGATGATCCGGGACCGGGAAGAAAAGTTGCTTCTGGCGATGCTTCGAGAATGTTTGTGAGGGTGGGGTTGGGTCGAGGATGATTGTATCATGTGACGCTGTGAAACGGAAAATAATCTCGGAAGCTGATCTGATATCTGCATCTCGGACACCGCCGATGTGAGATATTACATGAATTATTGACGTCAGAACCGGAACTGCTGCCGGTCAATATCAAACATTCCCAATACCACACCCAAATCGAGTAAGAATTATGATATTACTTTCTATGAAAAGACTTTTAAGCTGCTTTCGTCCATTATAGCTGACCATGCATTTTCCACCTCATTCGGGATACCAATAGGTGACTTGGCCCTGATAACTCCACCTTGCTTGCCGATGATCCGGTCCAGAAAGCGATCCATAGACCAAAGTTCCCTTCGGACACCTTTCTCTGGTTCATTCTCTGTTGTTTGCCTCAGCCGTGGCCAGCACGAAATCTGAACGGCATCGCTCTCGTAGACTTTTTCAAATGAAGATATCGTCCGGCTGCTCATTGCTGGGTCCTGTACAACAACCATAGATCTTGGAGAGAAAATGCCATTCTCTTGTAAAACCGCTTTTGCTTCTGATGCATCTGCTCCGCAGTTGTTTGAACGATCGGAGACCAGGATCCGAAATTCGTGATCTTGGCTTCCAGTTTCGTTGATCTGGAGCTTGTAGAATCGCTCTGCCATGACTTGTAGCACCTCGCCTTCAGGCTTGCCGTTTATCGTGTCAAATATCGTGCAGTATTTCTTGCTCGCTCTGATAGCGTCGTAAACGAATGGCGTACAAGGTCCAATGCCCCCGCATAACACCATTACCGTGTTCCTCTGTCGTTCCTCCTCTTGACTTTGCTGTTGCATCGCCCACTCAAAGACGGCCTCTGGAATAGCTAAGATCGCTGATGCGCAAAGAATAACGACATCAGTAGGTCTATTCTCGGAATCTGATTTGTGCTCTTTGTTGTGTTGTAGTGACTGGAGATAAGACTCAAGTTCTTTGGCGCTATATATTTGCTGCAAGGCTAGGAACCGTGAGATGATATCCGCCGATTCGGACCACTCATTTGGTGTATCTGTTGTTCTTGAAGGCATTGTAACAAATTGAAGGTGATAAGAAACCAGATAAGTTCTGTCTGCTAATTTAAGCTCTCAGCCATAAGTCTTAACTGTAAATATCGAAGCAGACCGAGCACACCTGAGAAGTGCATGTGCAGCTTGATATATCTCGGTGAGCAATAACCCGATTCTTCAACCTCCATCTCTGCCCAGAAGCTCAACGCTAGATTTCCCCGCTCTAATAACCCTTAGAATAGAATTAATCGATTGTTTCTAATGGTATTGACCAGTTAGAAAATTTTCCTTTACACATAAGTTAATCACTAATCTTATCGCAGCCAGAGTTACTAACACGAACCGTACGTAACGTGGACCCTCTATGCCTATTTAGGAATACCATAAACATGGACACCTCAACGTTACGTCAAATGATTCATTTTTCGGCACTCTGTAGTAATCAGATTATCAGTCATCGCTGAATCTCATCAATAAGTACGGGTTTCAACTTTGCCATGTCTCGGCCGCCTTTGATAGTGAGCAGCCCAACACTCAAGATTTCATGGAAAAAACGATCAACTGGCTTAGGTTGCACAAGGACATGAATTCATGATGAAGGAGACATGGCTATGAAGACAATAATGAAGTCTATGTAGTGCAAGCGAGGTAAGGTGAGGTATATAATATCAACAATTCAATGAAGCTATCCGTCAACAGTAGGAAGGTACTCAGTTCCTATTAGACGGACGGCCTGCATAAACTTGGGCTATAAGGCTGAGAATTGCTAGGAGAAATGCTGCAATCGTGATATGTTCCACAGTTTTATCACGACGCATCTGAACTAGAGCTTCACGCTCACGATTTATGGAAGTCAATTTAGCTTCCAGTTGTTGGTAGGCGAGCTGAGCCTGATGTAACCGACCACATAACGATTTTATTCGACGAAGGAGTGTTTCCATGTCATTTGGCTTACTCCCATCTGCAAAGTCACCGCCGTTGGGGACATCCTCGAGGTCCTTTCTGGGATCATTTGATAAGAATTCTTGAACATTACGTGTCAGAACTGTTACCGAATTGAGCACTTGGCGGAGGGCTTCCTTTAGCTGACGCCTGTTGTCTGTGAATTCGTTCGGTTGTTTAGCGCTCTTCTGGGAGACAGTTAATACTTGCCCACGTATCATGAATTTGGCAGAGAAGAGACTTACTGGCAAGTAACGCGCTTGCCTCTTGATGAAGTCCTGGAATACTTCCAAGATCATGGTATGCTGGTCCAGTACACGATCAAGACTCAAAGTCATTGTGTGCAGGAAAAAGGTTCGGGGGGAGTGTCTGAGCATTTCTTCAGTTGTTTGGAAATCGCTTTCGGAACCGGATTCGTCGTCCTCGAAGTCAAATCCAAAAATCGATGTACTCGTGTCACCGTCTTCAAAGCAGTACACGTCCCAGTAATCAATGCTATGTACAGCCATCCCAAATGAGATCACTGATTCGCAGAGACTGGCACGGCTATCTTGGCAGAATAAAGTCCCCGAATGGCTTTCGGTAAGAAAGGAAAGGCTCAATCGAGTTCTGAATGGCTCTCCCGTCTTGGACATCGTTCGGGGGTCATTATAGCCTTCAGGAATGAGTGTAAAGAAGGGAAATTGAAACCTGAGATGGTGCTGACGTGATCCCCACCAATGCTGCAATAAGAGCTTGTTAGTCAAAATACGCTCTAATTTGGTACTATATTAACTTACGGTTTCATTGATCTGTATGCACGGATTGATCTTTGTCGTGACATAAGACATGATCATTGGACGGAGAATGGCTACTTGGCGGCAGGACATGGTCCTTATTAGAGCCATGATACTAGCCGCATCTGGGTTATGGATGTAACTATTTCAAGCTGTCAGCTCAGTGACATGTTACGATGTCTATTCGTTGCGTACATTCGTCTTAGTTGCTTCATCAAGACCGGGCCTAGTTTTGGTCCTATGTGATGATATCGCTGGGAAAGTAAGTCACCATCCTTTCTCCATGTTGATGAGAAGATTCCTGAACACATACCTTTTCTTTCAGCATCTCGTTTAGCCTGAGGCTTGATGCAAGTGGTTTGTCTCGACTGGTATAGGAAAGTGTATTCTGGCACCAGTCTACATCAGTGACAACCGCAAAATACGGAATTTGTATGCTTGAATCCACAACCCTGGTATCTGAGCTGGCGTACGGACCTGACCTAAGTGGGTGAGATACAAAATTATCTAGAGCGAATGAAGCACCGCCGCAAAAGTCTTGGACACGCTCTATGCCACGTTCTGTAGACTTCGAATCCGGATAACCAAGAAAAAGGGCTGGAACTTCACCTTCGTCATCTAGAAGCCCCGTTTCTTTCATTATTTGCAGGTACGAAGTGTCCTCCTTTTCTGGATGAAAAAGTCTTTGAGACCCACTGAATTGGCCGCTGTGGCCTCTCGGGCGATTCCATGCCTGGGCGATTTTGGAAGATCCCAAGGAGCATTTTGGATAAACGGGGTTAAGATGATTGAGTGCGGCGGTTGACCGTGTTTTGATAGTAGGACGTCTTGCCTGGGTAGTCATGGTATCTTCAGATATGCTGCAAAGTGGCAGGATAAGATTCTGTGCGGGAAGGGTCACTGTGGTTGCATTAAAGGTGACTCGGATTTGTTCAATAGTTTCTGAAAGTGGAACAACGAAAACATCACCGATGATGTTGGATCCGATAACATGGCCATATATATCGAATGTAGTCTGGTCAACAACGATTGAGCCGCACTCTCCTGGCTCGAGACCTAACATATTCATTTAGTCATAGTTGAGCAAGACCCGGGCACATTTCTCACCTTGATCAGAATTTAGTCTCATTTTCCAGGCTCTACATGGACTTCGATCTTGTAGCGGGCCAAGCTCACTGAGGCCACTGAATAGGCTCCCCTTGCTTGTACCATTTATCCCCGAAATCATGTACACCGATGTGGTATGAGACGGCGGTTGTTTCGACACTTGGCGAAGGAGTACAGGGCTCGACATAGAGTCTAGGGTGATAATGTTGGGTAGTTGGAAGCTCGCTGAAGAGCTGTTCAACTCGACGAATGCCCAGTCCAGGTATGGTGCTGGGGGATCCAATGTATGTGGAAAAGGAACAGGTTGGCCCACCAGGCACTCGGCAAGACGAGATCGAGGGCGGTCCGTCGTGTACCACGCGTTGAGGCTCTCTTCTTCTGCACTCTCATGCATGCTGCTATGACTAAGGTCCATATTCTGGTTTTCCTGATCTGGAAGGGGATTTGGTGGAATGACGGAATTGTCCTGACGCGCACTTGTTGACTCCCCACTAGAGCTGCTGCGATGAATTGGCTCATCATCACTAGTGAAAAGCGAGTTCTCGTCTCCCAGGCTGTTATTGAAGAGATGGTCGACAGTCATCATGTGACTTATGCCATCGACGATAAACGTCAGGCCGATGGTGGCCATGCGGCCCTCATACTGGACAAGAGAACCACAGAGTGTATCGCTGGATGAGCTTCTGGCTGCTCCTATAGTACTTGCCGCGTGCTGTATTATAGATTGATATGCGTGCGCTAAATAGACAAGTTGGAATGACGGTTTCGACGATGGAAAGTCGTGATGTACCAGGGTAGGCCAAGTTGAGTCCTTGCGACAACAGAGTGTTGCAGCGTGCTTATTAAAGAGCTCTCTCAACATTTTGAGATCTCTTTTTCGGCACTCTATAAGTATAGAGGGCAAAGCCGTATCCCTCGAGTCGCCAATCATATGGCAACTGTAGATGACATGTCGACCGCACATACGAAGTTCATTATTTTCAGCGACGACCTTCCTCAATTCATTTGTGACGTATTGAAACCTGTTCTGGAACTCTTCTGCTGAGCAGGTGGTCGAGGACACCGGAAGGTCGTAAAAGATCATATTGCGACTTTGAGGCAGCGCCTTGACGCCTGTGATTGTCTGCTGGCGGGAAGAATCTGCAGTGAGTGGTATGCTAATGTGATAAGAGGATCGCTGAAGTACCTGATGTGCTGCCTGTTCAAAAGACTGCGATTGTGTCGACTGAGATGATAAGAATGCTTGAATCGCGACTCTTCGGTGCGATTGTCTCAAGCTCTGGGAAAAATGTACTCGATGGATATTTATAGGATCTTGCAAAGGTTGGATTGCCACGGAGCTTTTCTTCTTCCGAAGGCCTTTCTCAATTAAAGTCTTGAACTTGAGCGCAATTTTATCTTTGAAAGAAGCGTTCTCGTTACTTGGAGGCCCCCATACCATGGTATGGGCGCA
>JAAOAS010000361.1:0-28105 GCA_013396035.1 Fusarium pseudocircinatum
AGGTAGACTTTATTATTAAGATTTATATAAGTAAGAACTTAAAATAGTAAATAAATATAGTAGCTAAGACTATTAATAAAATAAAGTGCTTTAGGACTAGTAATAGAAAGCTAGGATTTCGGGTCACATAGCGATATATCGGCATGCCTCTTTTCTTAAGCCACAACAAGCGCATTCACGAGTATACAGCGTCTGCCGACCTGAAGAGTGGTGAGAAGGTGACTGAGTATATTGGCTAGGAGGCCTATAGTGGGCTTGTAGCGTTTATGATTAAGTATACGATTTGCGATCGCTTCGGGGATTCGTTTTAAAGATGGCGCGATGACTTCGAGGGTGCGGTCGAGACATTGCGGTCCACGATGGAAAGCACCTGTATCTAATTTATGATCTAAGATAGACTATAGAAGTAAATGCACTTATGGGAAGGCTCTTAAGAAACGTATTGAGTTGGACTTGTTTAAGGTTTGTATAAATTTACAGGGACCAAACAGCAAGCCAAGCTCAAATTGCTGCAAGTTAGTGATGATCTCCCACGCTTTGGCTTTGAGTTCACTGTCCCGATCGCCCAAGGGCCGAGTCATCGTTGTTGAGAGCGGGCAGAATAAGGATGCAAAGGGTGGTGTACTAAATGCAACTGGCTGACAGACTGTGTCAGAAGGAACAGCTCACGCATAATACAGCCGTGCAGCAGCCTGAGTCCATCAGGTCTAGATGTCATCATAGCCGCTTTTACTTGCTTCTGCCCTTCTTTAACAACGAGGTTTAGCCATATCGGCCAATACTCTGTTGTCAAAGCGCATGTTCCGGCTTGCCCATACTTTACAGCAACTTCTTGTCAATAAGCGAAACTAACAGGACAACTTGAAGATACTGGCAAAGAATCATGGTCGAAAGAGTTCGGTGATCCAAACAGCCGCCTGTCAGCTTATTATTGCATCGCTAAGTGCTGTGACCCGACCCGTCAAGCAATTGGTTGGGTTGGTGGTTGACTGTGTAAGCGCGTCAGACGTGGCACCTAACCTGGCATAGCCATGTCACATGTGTGACACTCACAGCAAACAATGAAGACTTACGCGTCGATGAGCGACAGCAGCATTGACCACGCGTTGCAGGTTGATCAGAGGTCCCACGTCAGAGTGGAGAGCAAGACAGGATCGGACGCAGGGATAAGCCGCCAACAAAATGTTCGGAGATAACATTTTGTTGGGTGCTGATGACTGTAAGTTGCCTTTATGGAGCCAACGGTCCCAACGCCAACGTTCTCAGGTCTCACGTCTTGCGACATATTCGCCTCCCGACACTGAAGGCTTGTCAGACTTCTGCAATCATCTCCAATAACGCCTTTTGTACCTGCATCATTCTAGTCCTCAAGTAGCCCAACGGCAGAATGGCGCATACCTCAGGCATTACGCCTCTGCATCAGGTGTTCAAACCGCCTTTCACCATCGAGTCGCCTGGATACGAGAAGAAAGCGAACGAAACTGTTCCCCGTCGACACCCAAGGGCTCGCGATGGCCTGATTGAACGCCCATCAGAAGATGTTCGCACTGTTTTCGACATCATTCGCCGCAGCGCACGACTGTTCCCCGATAGCAATGCTGTCGGTTCGAGGAAGCTGGTTCAACTCCACAAAGGAACATATCAGTTCGACAAGAAAGTGGACGGTAAGGTACAGAAGGTGGAAAAAGAGTGGACATACTTCGAGTTATCTGGCTATTCATTCTTGACGTACAAGCAGTATGAGAAGCACTGTCTTGAAGTCGGCTCAGGCCTACGAAAGTTGGGACTTGGACGAGGTGATAAAGTATTCCTGTTCGGGTCCACGAGGTATGAATATCATCTCCAGAGCGTTTTGAGTACAGTCTGACCAGCTCGACTTAGTGCGCAATGGATTGCTATGTCGCATGCTTGTGCTACCCAATCGATGTCAATCATCACAGCTTACGACTCTCTTGGATCGGGTGGACTTGAACACAGTCTCGTCCAAACCCAAGCTGAGGTCATGTACATCGACCCGTATCTGCTCAAAACTGCATCAGAGCCCCTCAAAAAGTCAAAGGTTCACACTTTGATCGTGAATGAAGCATCCATCTTCGGCGGGTCGGAACTCCTGGAAGAGTTCAAGACCTCACATCCAAAGATCAAAGTGATTAGCTTCGATGATCTTTGCGAGGCTGGCCAGAGCGAGATGGTAGATCCCGTTTATCCGGAACCCGATGATCTGTACTGTGTCATGTACACTTCAGGATCCGGGGGCGTCCCGAAGGGCGTGCGCATTGCGCACCGCAATCTCATTGCAGGCAGTAAGATCACCTCCGTTTTCTTCTATATACTCGATCCTGTGCTGATGACCATTCCAGTTGCCGGTCTTTACACTTGCGTCTCCGACTGCGTCACCCATAACGACGTACTGCTTGCATATCTTCCGCTTGCTCATGTCTTGGAAATGGCCCTAGAAAACCTCGGGTACTATTTTGGCGGTGCCATTGGCTACGGCAATCCACGGACCCTTTCCGATACGTCTGTGAGAAATTGCGCGGGAGACATGCGTGAACTGGCACCTACAATCATGCCCGGTGTTCCGCAAGTGTACGAGACTATCAGAAAAGGTGTCATGACTCGACTCAACGCAAGCGTGCTTCTGCGGACGTTGTTCTGGCGTGCCTTTGCATACAAGAGCTTCATGGTCAAACACAAGCTACCTGGTGCTTGTTTGCTTGACAGCATCGTTTTTGGCAAGGTTCGAGAGATGACTGGTGGTAGAATCAGGTTCCTTTTCAATGGTGGAAGCGCAATTTCTCTGTCGACGAAACACTTTCTATCCCTCGTTCTTGCTCCGATGTTCACAGGTTATGGTCTCACTGAAACCTGCGCAAATGGATCCTTGGGATCCCCCCTTGAGTTCACCCTACATTCAATCGGTACAGTCCCGGGATCCATCGAGGTAAAGTTGGTATCTGTCCCGGAATTCGGCTATTCTGCCGATACGAAGATACCACAAGGTGAGATCTTGATCAAGGGCGGGGCCGTTATGCTAGGATACTATGAGAATGAGGAAGAAACCAAGAGAAGCTTTACTGAAGATGGTTGGTTTAAAACCGGAGATGTCGGCGAGTTCGATACGGATGGCCATCTTCGCGTGATCGACCGCATCAAGAACTTGGTCAAATTACTCAGTGGCGAGTATGTTGCCCTAGAGAAGCTGGAGGCGATCTATCGGGGCGTGCAGGGCATCATGAACGTCATGGTTTATGCCGACTCTGACCACTCCCGACCTATTGCTGTCGTGATGCCCAACGAGACCTCTCTTATCCACATGGCTCGCGAGATGGGTATCGATGAGCATAGCATGCACAGTGATCCTCGGATTCAAGAGACTTTGCTCAAGGATCTGCAGGCAGCTGGGAAACGAGGCGGTCTATCGAGTGCCGAGATTGTTGCTGGCATAGTCATAACACCAGAGGAGTGGACTCCAGCAAGCGTAGGCTTACCCATATTCCGACACGTGAATGTTGCTGACTTAGCTACACAGGGCCTTGTCACTGCTACTCAGAAGCTAAACCGGCGGGCTATAAACACCAGATATAAGAGCGAGATCCACGAGGCACTCAAGAACGCCTGAATGTTTGTATATATTATGGACGAAGACACGCATGTAGCTCAGGACATAAGCTCTCCGCAAGACTTGGTAGTTGTTATGTTGTTGTATATTGTTGAATCTCACATTGTATATTTGAAGAACTGTAGCCTCGGGTTCCAACTACTTAACTATTTTACCAGTTCCTTTGACATGTGATTGTCTCTATGGAGTGGTTACCCCCACCGCAATACTTGAGTAGATATCAAGAATGATGGGGCAAATCCCAGAAGCTGTCCAGGAGACCCTCGCCGTTAGCCATATTTGAAGTCAATGAAGTTCATGTCTGGGTTCATAACGCAGCAAAATTCCGCCATTGAGAGTGAAGTCCGATTCTGGCGCTCGCCGGTTCACTTGTGTCTCAGCCCATACTTCCTGGGCATGCGCACACGATCTGAAATGACATAAGAACTCCTCCCGCGAGTACACCCGGTCCCTATCATTAAAACCCCATGGAGGGTCAAGACCTCTGATCGTGCGTTCATACTCTTCAACGCGGAACTGACATCCTTTGCAATTCATCCCTGTTTCTGCCCTGTCATCACTCAAATCATACCACGGAAACGCCGAAGCAGCCATATACCGGTAGCAAAAGTCATGTCTTATTTCGTCGTGAGATTGATCTTGTGGCTGATGCGATAGTGCCGACTTTGGGATCACTCGAGAAGAATCAAGAGATCTGAGCTTTTCGATGACAGGCTTGGCTTGTACGAGGTATCTGGGTTTCTTGACGCTAGGCCACGGCTGTAGAGAGTATTTGCCGTAGACCACTCGTAGTTTCGGTCCACAAATCTTTTCAATCTCCTTGCTTGAGCTGTGCACTGCTTTCGCGAACGCTTTGGGTACCGGAATAGGGAGAACGTGAAGGTCGACAGAGATTTGCAGGCAAGTAAAGCAGCATCGCTGGCAAGTAATAAGATATAGGAATGTTGCAAACTTTCCACAGAGCTCACACTTGTTGCTGACGAGCGCCCGATAAAAATGGGCGATGGTGAAAACGTGACCTAGCTCTGCCTTTAGCAGTGGTTTCAGTCCCTGAAGTCCATGCTTGACCACAGTTTTGTACTCGCGCGATGCTGTCGTTATGCTGCGTGCACGGTTGTTGACGCGCCGAAAACGCAGATATGAGAGAATGTCAAGTTCTTGAAGTATCATGAGAGTTAACTCCTCTGGCAGTCGGCTCAAGATACCGAGGCTTGACGATGAGACGCTGTCCGGGCTAGACAGCAGAAATGGTGCATCGATCTTTCGCTCATTTGTCCGTATCAGGACCCTGTCGAATTCCCTCCTGTGGTATGTACAGGCGTCGATAATTGCGTCTCCATCCTCCCCGATGTCCGGGTTGGGTGCCATTACTGTGGGTTTCAACCGCGAGGGATGTTTGGTGATGAAGTTTGCGTGAAAAGAACTTTGAGGTATTCCATCCGTGAGGGGGTCCAAGTAAAGCTATAAGTGAAACCGATCTTATATTGGGCCCACCATCCATTTATTATGTGAACATTGCTCGGCTGTGCAGAAGTCACAAGCCAAACCATCCAGGCTTTCCCCGCATTTGGGCTGATGCAGGCGTCGGGAGAGCACAGAGGTGTCTACCCTTCCAGTCAGCCTTGGTCCTTCACAACGACCATCCTTATTGGACCATGCATCTCATCCACGGCCAGGGACGAAGAAAAATCAGTAATAATCGAGCGAGAAGCACTTTTTGATTCATGACTTCGTTCAAGGCAGGAACTTATTCCTGCCTTACAAGGAAACGGAATACGCTCATTTCGTACTAGGGCTTACGACCGTTCAGCCACACCGTACAACAAGGAACCCAATTGTGATTACTGCCCAACAAATAGGACAAGGAAACGGTAGAATATCCCCAGCACACTTCAGTCGCTTGTATCTAACTCTACGTTCCCGTGGTTTGACAGGCTCCTGAAGTGAATGGTCTCAAAGTCTCATAGACCAAAGAAGCTTGTCTATCCCACCGCCGTCATACTGATCAGGTATATGGTATTCCAATGGAATCACAGCTTCGATCCAATCTCCATTCTGCTCTTTGATATGCGTGGCACTATCCCGTGATCTTTTCAGTTCATTAATGATACGTGACATGGTTTGAGCATCGTATAGACCCTCTCTTCTGTATGATGAGGCAAGCATTTGAGCAGCTCTTGTAGCCACTGAATCGTCTGAGCATTTGATTGCCAGTGCGAACAATGGAGCTACAACTCCGGTTTCCAGTGAGAAATTACGGCGCGGAGTCTTGGTAGCACTGGGAGAGGCGTTGACCTGAATGGTATGCTCGAGCAAGGTCTCAGCTAGATCGAGTATGTGATGGGCGGTTGGATTAGGCGAAGCACCAAACACGCTGTGATCTTGAGGAAACTTTGATTGCAATATCATTTGGCAAACGTGAAAGTGAACGAGAAGTGTTCGAATACCATGCAAGGTTTGGGGGTCGTGTTGGTCTCTGTTCTCGAATTCGTTGATGCCCTCGATCCAGGCATTATAACCCTGCTCCAAAGAAGACCTCTCTTCCAGGATGCCCAAGCTCAGCGACTCCTTCGCTTCCTGATAGAATTCGGAGTTCTTGTTGACAAAATGATACAACCATGCTTGAAGTTTAACCAGTCGTTGCTGAGCATCTTCCAGCCCTAAGAAACCTTTCGGCGGCGGCAACAGACCATGATCTGGCTCTTCACATTTGTGCTCTGATGAAGCAAGGATTGGTATTCGGTCGTCTTCGAAGAAGCTGGCTTGCATGTCCAGGCGTTCGAAAATAGTGGTCAAGCTCTCGATGCCCTTGGACTCGCCGGCGACCTTTTCACGTTGAGCAGATGCCAGGAGATTGAGGCCGTTGCTGAGATGCTGGAGTGCGGCATTACGGTCACCGATGGCGCTTTCGCAGCAATAGAATAAAATGCAACAGACCAAAGCCGTCCTTGTAGCGCCATCTGAAGGCTGAGCTAGCCGCTTCCCCAGTGATCGTAGAGCTTTGCCGTACAGGCTCAAGGTTTCAGGACTGGCCACCGATTCTCTGTCTGGACTTGACGATATGTAGTCGAGATGGAGTGAGCTCATTGCAACCAGGGCCTGCCGCACTACTAAATCTTCGTGTCCAGCCTGAAGCACAGTTTGAGACCAGAAGTCTGATGTCAGAAACCCAGAGATATCCTCCGATCCTTGGACACAGAAGTAGTGGAGCAGTCTCCGGTCTTTCTGACTTCCGGGAATCTTGAATGGGATGGAGTAGCTGGCGATGGGCAAGAGAGCTGATGATCCTGATATCATAGCTGGGCTATATTCACTCTCGGAAGAGGCCGATGCAGTATCGTAGTCACATATCCATCCAGATCGAAGACATTTCGCGCAACTCGGCTTACTCTCGTCGCACTTTATCCGTCTTTTGCTGCTGGGATGTTAGTTACTTGTCCCCCTTTTCTTCTTAGATATGAAAACCACTGGTGGGAGAAAATATTAAGTATACTGACCGGCATATTTGGCAGCCTGTTCTCCTCCTTGGAACACTACTTCTTGTTCTCTTCGGAACAGCCGGTGCATCTCGCGAAGCCATTGTTTGGTGTTTCATGGCTCCCGGGCTTGGACAATCGGTGGAACTCTAAGGAAATGAGCCGTAAGCACTAGCGAACGGAGTGACTGGGGGTTTGCCTGTCTTACCCTGCCAATTACGAGAACACGAAACTTCAAAAAGTCGCGGAATTTCATATGCAATAAGATGAAGATAACAAGAATTTATGAGTCTCTCATGATCACAGTTGCGATTGGTCTCAGCGTACGTTGGGACCAGTGAGGACTACCTATTCTATCGTGCTCAAAAAGACCCTATCGTATCAGTTGCTTCATTCCCGTTTTAGCCGGATATTATGGATCCTTCGATCCTTCAGAATCTCAGCTAAACCCCTTGCAGTGGTTTAAGGAGGCCTCATCACAACACGTGACACTTCTTGCAGTCGAATTGGTATCAGTTTTGTCTCTGCCATAAAAATATGGAATTTGACTCGATTAATTCCATGAACTACTCAAGATGGAACAATCAGACGCCAGAATAAGCAATCCAGAGATCTCTGCAACTCCAGTGCAGCAAAGTCATGGTGGTATTAAACTTGAGATAGTAAAATACACCAAGGAAAATGCATCATCGAAAGATGCCGAAGCGTTGCAAGTTAATGAAGGCACGCAGCCGAAGCAGAAAAAGTCTGTGGCCTTTAAATTGGCTTTCATAGGTTTGTCTGCTACACTGTTCGTATTCCAAGTAGATGCAACAGCACTTGGCATTGCATTGCCGGTAAGATCATCCTCATCTTTCGAACTCCTCTCGGAATCGCTTTTGTACTGATACTTGTACTAGACAATAGCCAATGACCTCAAAGGCTCGAGTCTAGAATCTTTCTGGGCCAATCTATCTTATACATTATGCGGCCTTGTGATGCAACCGGTGTGGGCAAGCATATCAGATGCATTCGGCCGAAAACCACCACTCTACGTCTGCATTGGACTATTCTTTATCGGATCCATCACCTTTGCTGTTGCTCAGAACATGAAGACGATCATTGTGGGCCGTGTGCTCCAGGGTTTCGGCGGCGGTGGCATCGATGTTCTTATCCAGGTCATCCTTGCCGACATGACAACACTCGAGGAACGATCAAAATATCTGGGTTTAATGGGTATTCCAAATGCAGTGGGCAACATTCTTGGACCATCTGTGGGAGCTTTGTTTTCTACGTACGCCACTTGGCGATGGATTGGATGGATCAATCTCCCCATTCTCGGGGTTGGAACACCCTTGGTGTTCTTCTTTCTCAAGTTACGGCCTGTTACGATGGACGCATCGCTGGCTAGCAACATAGAACGCCTTGACTGGATTGGGATGGGTCTCGTTGTCTCTGGCATCACTGTCTTCGTGTTGCCGCTGAGTTGGGCTGGCTCCCTATTTCCATGGACCGCATGGGAGACCTTGGTTCCAATGATTCTGGGTGTCTCGGTGCTTGTCGCTTTCGTCCTTTACGAAGCGAAGCCTGCAGCACCAATCATGCCTCATCGGCTGTTCCATTCCATCACCGCCAACATGACATTGCTTGGAGGGTTCATTCACGGAGCCATCCTTGTTTCGTTACTTCAGTATCTACCTCTGATCTTTCAAGCCGTGTATCTGGAAACGCCGATCAAGTCAGCTGTCTTCCTATTGCCAACGTCTATCATCAGCGTGTTCATAGCAGTAATCTCTATGATGATGGTACCATTATTTGGAGGCTATACTTGGCTGCTGAGGCTCTCATGGGCCTTGCTGGTTCTGGGTACTGGGATTCTGGCAGTCCTAAATCTCAGTTCGCCTTCATCGATGCTCTATGGACTTCCTATAATATGGGGAACAGGTGTTGCTCTTCTTCGACTCAATCTTCTACCGATGCAAGCCAGCGTCAAGAATGTCGATGATACAGGCGTTGCAATCGGGCAATTTCTTACGATTCGTATGTTTGGAGGTTTGATCGGGTTGACCGTCGCCTCTGCAATATTCAACACCGTCTTTGCAAAGACTATCGCCTCAAGCTGGTTGCAACTTGCGGGGCCTCTAGCACCTTTGGAGGATTCATCCAAGGCCGTTGCCTTCATCAAAGGACTCAGGTCCTTGAGCATTCCTCAAAGGATGCTTGATGAAGTACTAAGAGTCTACCTCGAATGTTTTCGCACGATCTTTTACACAATGGCGGGCTTGGGTGCTTTGGGACTGCTGACGTCAGTGTTTCTTGAGGAGATTGACCTCAAGAGCCAAGGCCGTGGCAATCAGCGTTTCGAAGACTAGGATATGGGCCAACAACCATCTAACAGCCAGTCGCTGAAGAGACAAAGCCGGTATTCTTTGAGCTTCATAATGACCACTTGGGGAACAACTCTCATATGATTCAACGATGATAGACATACTTCTAGATAAATAATTGTAATTACAAAGTGTTTCGAACATGGTTTCCCTGAAGCCTCGAACTCGTTGTCCCAGCGTCAGATCTAGTCATGATCGATGCGGATGACGACCTTGGCGAAGTGCTTCTGCCCCTTCAGCTTTCTGTAAGCCTCCGTGGCATCTGCCAGCTCAAAGACCGTGTCATCATATACAGGTTCAAGCTTCTTCTCATCGATGTATCGTACAAGATCCTTGTACTGATTCTGGTTACCCATAAGGAACCCACGAATAGTGCACGTAAACATGAGAGCCCCCATCATGGGAACGGCCTCGGTGTCTTGCGCAACGGCACCAACGACCTGGATAGACCCATAAGGGCGCACTGCTTCGAGTGACTGCTTGAGTGTCTCGTCACCGCCGATATCTACGACCATATCGAAACCCACCCCATTAGGTGTCAAAGATCGCGCCTCTTTGCCCCAGGCAGTAGCGTTCTCACGATAGTTGACAACGTGAGTTGCACCAAGCCTTTTCAACCTATCTGCCTTCTCTCGAGATGAAGTAGTCGCCACGACGGAGAGCCCAAACGACGATGCGAGTTGCAGGGTCGCTACACTGACGCCTCCAGTTCCCTGAACCAGGATCCAGGTGTGTGGTCCAATTTGGTCTCTGCCAAGTTCCAAGAGAGCGTTCCAAGCTGTGATCCAGGTGACAGGGAGAGTGGCAGCCTGAAGCCAATCGAGAGACTCCGGTGCATGAACAAGAGCGCCTTCCGAGAATACGCCATGGGTACGAAGCGTTCCTCTGGTACCCAAGCCGAGCATGGTCGGTACATCTGACATGTTAACATCAGCATCGCTGCCTCTTTTCACTACCACGTCTGGTGCAGGAAAAGTGATGACTCGATCGCCGAGTTTGTAGTCTTTGACAGCAGAGCCAACAGCTTCGACTGAGCCTGTTCCGTCACATAAAGGGACCATTGGTGGGGCGATGGGACCGAATTGCTAGACTTAGTTAGTTTATGCCAACGTCAACAACTTTGGACATCTAGATACGTACAGCTGATGCAGCAATGACGAGGTCTCTATAGTTGAGACTGGCTGCATGAAGTTTGACTAGAACATCGTTTGGACCAAGCTCATCTTGAGATGGGATGGGTACTTTGGTCTCATACTTGAGCGACGTCTCAAAGCCTTGCTGGTCGTTGAGAATCCACTGCCTTGCCATGATGGTCTGTTCTGAGGATGGGGAGGCGGGATGTTGTTATTGGGATGAGGAAGTATGTGGTTAAGTACGACCGTTGTCTATGTGTTTAAATAATTGATTGTGCATAGAAGTATTCCCTTCCAGTTGTTGACTCAGCCAGCGAAGAGGTGCGGATCTGCGGGGCGCGATAACAAAGCAATCCGCAACCTGGAGCGGAATAATCCACTGAACTTACATCATCCGTCTTTTCCTCCCTTAGCCTACTTACGCATTACGATTTGTCGAGAGCTTGATTCGTAATTACTTCATTCTTCCCATCTCAACCCGAGCGTTCAAATCTCCATCTTGCCATTCTGTCGGGGCCAATATCGAGTTCCATCATACATAACGCAAACTCATCAACATCTCCAGGTTTCATATCCACCATGACCTTATCATGATCATTCCTGCACATAAAGCCAATGTTACTCTCCGCACACATCTTTGTCCAAGCAAACGCCGACCTCGCTTCCCAAAGCCCCTTTCTCGTAGTGATGGGTAAGGTTCCGTAACAGGGACCAGATTCAGTCTTCAGCAGCTCATAGCCCGATTGAAGGCCCATGGATACACACCATGTCCTTCGAACAGACTCTGACAGTATCCACGAATGCCAGAGTAGTTGCTCGGGGGAGAACTGGCCCAGGAGCAGCGGTAATGTGAAATATTGAGGGCTTACGTTCGTGAGATGGTTCTTGATAATTATATCTCCATTATTCGTCGCTTCGAGAGCATTATCCATCATCTCTTTGGTCCAATCATGTAAGGTCTGAAGATGCTGCTCCGCCTTGTGACGTTGGCGCAGATCACCGTCCAGTAGTCGGATCGTGCAATAAGCCAGGAGTGCCTGTACACGACTTAGGCTATTTAAAATATCTCCAGTTGTGTTTCTGTCGCCCTCAGACACCAATAACTTCTCGGCCTTCTGCTCTGCAATCCGGAGCACCATCTCACTGGTCTCCGGTGTCCTTGACAAATATGAAGCCAGGACTGTGAAAACATCGCTTATGCAGTCAGGGAGATTACTTCTGTAAAGTTCATGATGCATGAACACATTACTTCCGCTTCTTGTCCAATCGCCCAGCCAGTCTCTTGTTTGGTATAGAAGCCCCCGGATCATGTCCGTCGTGAGATGCGCCCTATTTGACTCTTCAATCGGAACTGCCCTCCACGAATCCGGATCAAGGAACCAAGCCACCTTCAGGTCTTCTAAAGAGATGGTACCCGGAGTCCTATGATGGTCCATATGGCTGTCTCCTCCTATGTCTACTAGCTCAGACCAACTGTCATCTTGGCCTGACTGCAACAACTGTGGCTCTGGCAAGGCTGCCGACGAAGAAGTTTGTCCCCTGCAGTTCTGTGTAGCTTGGTAGACAAAGGTATTGGGTAAAGGCTCATAGAGACAACCCAAGCCGCGAAGGTCACAACGGCGGCATTTGGGCTGTTGCTTGGTGCACTTTCTCTTGGACGATTGACAGGCCTTGCAGGCTTTCACCTCGTATCGGGTCAATCCAATCCGGCTCATCGCTGGTTCCTTGGGAAAAGATTTGCTGATTCTCTGCTATGGAAAGCACAAGGTTGTTTGCGGATGGTGAGGGCCTGCTTGGAGAGTGACTGCTGATGAGATGCTGCTCGTTACGGTTAGTCTTCCGCTGCTTGTCTCCACCAGCTGATTAATGACATCCGCAAGCCATGAACCTGACTTGCCTGGGTATGGCAACAGTCCACACCAACAAAGACGATGGGGCAGCTCGGACATACAACTTTTGATCATTCAACGATTATGTTCGGCCGATAACCCAGCATGAACAACGGTATCTACTAATTGTCCGTCTAATCTCTAAATTCTGTCTGCCGCTGCGAATAACACTTCTAGCTCACAACTTAGACGTCAATACCATGATGACTGACCAATTGCTACAGCATGAAGCTGATGTCCGTTTAATCTCATGGTAGCCATGATTCACTCAGTGGGGTCATCTCGAAATGGAGCAAATACTGAAACAGAATCAACTTGGCGAATCTTTTTATTTTGCGACCAGCATCGACGAAGTGACGGCCCCTCGCACACAAGTAAAAAGGTCTCTTACAATGATACCGTTAAAGCTTGAGAAAAAGGAGCATTGGTTTTTTTAGTTCTTTGAGCTGCGAAACATGACCAAAACCTCTGAGATAGAGAACATTTAGAGATCCCGACCAACCAGAACAAGATGACGAGAAGCCGCAACATCCTCAAAAGAAAGGAAGAGCTGTATGCATGTAGGTTCTGCATTGGATAGCGCTTGTGAAACAATACTCACTTCTGTGTAGTGTTTATGAGCTCCCGAATGCAGATAAGATATCCAGCTCTTGTATGCACCTTGCTGCAGCGTAAAGGCTGATAAAAGAAGCCCCTAGAATATGACGTTTGTGCCTCCCTTCAGGGGCCTAAGAAGCTCCAATGTGTCCACTAAGACGACCCGACTCAGCACAACGCATTGAAAGCATCTGTCCACGTCTGAGGGTACGAGTGTCATGTTATAGGTTTTGCTCCTATCAGCTTTCCGCTGTAGCAAGGCGAATACAAGAGTGGAGTCCATTTCGGATAGTTCTGTCAGGCAAGACCTAAAGTGCAACAGCAATTGCCAAAGCCACAAGGCCTATCCAAGGTTCAACACTTCCAGCCACGTCAACAATTACTGCGGGCTCAGTCGCCATCCCTGGAGTTCCACCTTCAGTTGTAGTACCACCCATGCATGCACCAGCATCGCAAGTGGCTATTGGTTGTTGATACGATGTCGCCAGTCCAGCTGTTGTACCAGGTTGAGAGGTTTCAGAATTTGAAGCCATCTGTGATTGTTGTGGGATTGAGCTCGACTGAGTAACTTGAGTGGTGACAGAAGCAGGGACAGAGCAAGCAGTCGGAGTAACCAGTGATCCCCCTCCATTGAAAGGGTTGTACCCGAGACATTGGGCGTACTGTGCGGCACAGCTGGCCATGTTGGCGTCTGGTGCGGTGCGACAGGTGTTATAGTCATCGTTACACTCGGTGACACAGTCGTATGTTTCAGGTATACTGGTGTCTGTACTAACAGCAGAAGTCGTGGTGTCGATACTAATAGGAGTAGATGAACTCCCGCCATATGCGGGTGCTGAGGAGCTTGAAGCGCTTGAGCGCGTGTTGATAACAGCGGTCGACTCGACAGCTGCCGTGTTTGAGGTACCTGTAGCGCCTCTGGAACATGCTGTCGGGGCTGTGATTGAGTTTGAGCCCAGGAATGGATTGAATCCCAGACATCTTTCGTAGTCCTCCGCACAAAATGCTTGACTGCCGTCTGGCTCAACTCTACATGAGTTATACGCATCAGTGCATGCAGTCGCGCACTCATCGCGCTTGAAAAGGCGCGCAGAGGCCAAGCTTGCAATAGCAACAAAGAAAGCGACCGTGGACTTCATTGTGTCATGAAGTTGATGTTCAGTGAAGAAAGTGAGCGGCAGTGGAGAGTGGTGTTGGAATGTGCGGAACGTAGATCCTGAGGGAATCTATACTTATATCCATCTCCATGTAATTCAAGGTATAGTATCTGGTCGTCTTGGGTATACAAAATTGCTTTGCGGCGTTGGTTTGTTCCTCAGCTGCTAGCATCCGAGACATGGTTCTCATTCATGCCGGTTGCATCTTAAGCCATCGGCAATCTTCGATTGGATGCAGCTAACCGGATAACATTGGTTTGATAGTTATTCGAGTCAAGTTGCACAATTGAATTCGGTGCTAGCTCATTGCAGACTTGTCCTATTCGACATGAGGTTTTGATCTGGCTGTTTTCGGTTACTGAAACGACGCCACCAACAATTCCGAACACATCGCAGAAGTCACATACTTACGTCTACATATTAACTTATTCCTTCGTTACTACAGCAATTAATAGTTCAGATTGCAGAATGCTCGGCACGGTCAGTGTTGTGAGAGAATATCAGGTCTTGTCCTAGTCACCAAGCCCGTCGACCAGAACATCCGAGCAGCTTCCATGTAATTCACGAAGGACAAAGTCGAGGCTTATTTAGGGGTCAGCATTCGATAAAATGAATAAATTTGTCTCATTTTCAAGGCTTCTGGCAATTCTATAAAAACCAAAAGTAAATCCTACATCCAAAGCTACCTTGTTATCTACCCATTTCTACAGTAGTATTCCAAACTCATGCCATCTAATACTTGAACTTGTCTTCTAAGATAGCACTTTCAAAAGCGTCGTCCCAAGCATTGACGTGGAGATGGCCAGAGTCATCTGAATCAAGTACCGGCGCATCGCGAATCCCAAGCATGGGGATGCCTGAGGGAGTGAAAGAACTCGATGTTGTCGACGTTGTGCTGTAAGCACCCCCAGACATGAATGCTTCTCCAGTTACAGTCTTAACAACCGAACTGGTATACTTACCTTCTCCACTAATCTCTTCATACTCAGACTTCCAAGTACAAGTAGTTTCACCACTTGGTAACTGCATCGAATTAATAGCAGCCTGCCCTTCATAAAGAACATGCTGCGCGATATCGGCATTTGGACCTGGCGACACATCCAGACCGGCGTTTCTACGAGCGGCAGCTGTAAGTTCGTTGTGGATACTTATAACAAACTTCATAAATTGTTCATCGTAGTAAGTTAAAGATCCAATGCCCCGAGATGCTCGAATCACATTGACAAGGTCGTCGAGGAACCTGAGCTGTGTATATGGATCGGAGCGAGCAGCATATGCAACCAAGACCTCAAACTCGACGAACGTCAAGCCGACATCTCCTCCAAGAGAGCCCTCGATGTCATTAGCTGCCTGGCTCATGACGTCTTTGTCAGCGTTTGACCACTCTTGTTGGCCGCGGTTCGTTGCGATCGAGAAGGCCTCTTCGATGACAGCTGCTCTGCCGTAGCTAAACTTGTTCCAGATAGACTCCATTCTGGTGTTTGAAGCCGGAGGAGCGATTTTGAGGTTGTTAGAAGTGGTTAGAAGGTTGCAGGTGGAGATGAGATTGTTGAGAAACTGAGTTGAGTGAAAATGAAGGATTGGCAGGTCAATCTGGTTCCCTTTTAATAGTCCGAAGCTGTTACGGGTCTGTGCCATGCATTGGGATGCCTTCCAAGTTGTTCACAGACTCTCCATAGATTGTGCAGCTTATTCCTTTGTGTCTATCTAATCACTAACAACAAAGATTGTTATTAACTAAGAGTAACTCATTATTTCCTAACCTGTGCCTTTGAACAACGGTGAGAGCACGGAATCAGAAGGCTTTGGAACAAAGCACCTAGACATGCATATTTCTGTTCGAGTTGATGAGCAAATCTTAAACAAATTTCAGTCTGATGACTGTTCTGCTGTGTGAGCATGGGGGATAGCGGCTCTTTGTATCCTTTACCCAATCCTCGGGTTTTTGGCCTGTGATTGGTATAAAGCAATGCTCATAGAAAAGCTTCTCTGAATTGATTATCTTCAGTCGCACAGCCTTCTCAAAGCGTCTGCTAGTATTTCTCAGTTGATATACTCGGAATCTCACATTTTGTACTCCAAAACGACTTGTTCTGATTCTATTCTATGTTGGCATTATCTGACATTAATGGGCAAACCTGAAGTCCAGCCTCTTGTTGCCTTCATCTTTGGTCGTTCTGAGATACTCATCCTTCTCTTCGTCCGACATGGCACTCCAAATGCGTTCTCGAGTCTTATTTCGCCATATATAGTATCCCTTGATGAAAACAGTCATCACCACGTTCCAACCAACGAGTGCCAGAAGAACTTTGTTTCCCCGTCGGTACAAAGGCTTGTCATCATCACGATAGATCTGTACGTACTGTTAGCCTTGTATTAGATGGTTATGAATGGGGATTTGGACTGACCTGGGACGAGATCACAGAGCTGGCCTGGCATATCATGTTGTACATGGCACTGCCCACTGTTCTAGTGCGAACAGAACCAGCGTTTCGCGATGTCAAACTGACTGCAGAATTGTCAGTAAATAAAAAAGAACCCAATGAATGTCTTGTCCGCACCGTTGATTGAGTGAATGTAGGGGAAGCCAATCATCAAGATTGTCGCTGAATACCATGCCCAAGGGCTAGCGTTTGCAGGAAGCAGCTCGAGAGTCAAGAGCAACACAAAACACCAGAAGGAATAGTACAGCAAGATAGCCATTCGGTTGTTGATCTTCTCCGAGTACCAAGATATGAGGATCAAATGCGCGAGGAAAAGAACATATCCGGGAATGGTCAATAGATTCGTCTCGAATGTGCCGAATCCCAAGGCCTTGAGGTTGAGGGTAAGATAGGCAGTGACGGGGTTGGTGGGAATCAGCATGGTCCAACTGATCATGTATAGTGGCCATAGATCATAGTCCATGAGTGCATCCCAGAGGAGCTTGAGTGTAAGACCTTGACGGTTATGCATGCCTCCCTGTACCGCCATGTTAGTGTTGGTGGACTGGGTAAAGGTACAGAGCTCACTTACCTTGCCTGGGTCGTCACGCAAGACACGGTTGACCATGATGACTTCTTCTCTTTCCGTAAACCAACCGTCTTTACCACGGAACCAACTAGCTGTTTGTGTCGGGCCAGGAGGTAGGTAGAACCAAGACACCACGCCGATGAGGAATGTCAGCGTTCCCTCCAGAACAAACAGCCAGCGCCAACCTTCCCAGCCCCCGACCGAGCGCATATGAAGGATTCCATATGCCAGGAATGCAGCGACGATAAAGGTACCGTTAGAAGCGCAGTAGAAGAAGCCGACGCGCATCGGAAGCTCTTTGTTAGTATAAAAGTACGAGAGGTACAGCAGAGCATCTGGGATGAACCCTCCCTCGATAAGCCCTAGCAGAGCGCGAGTTGCATAAAAGCTTTGCTTGTCTTGCACAAACCCTTGGCAGATGCCGATGATACTCCACGTTACCATCTGGATCGGGATCCAAACATCAGGGCCGAGCTTCTTGGAGATCATTTGTGATGGCACTTCTGCAGACAAGAAGCACAGGTAAAATATCATCATTCCATAGTTGTAGTCGTTGGTGTTAAGGCCAAGATCGTCGAGCATGCCATCACTCAGAGCCTGTGAGATATTGCCACGGTCGAGTTGTAGTGCAAAGAACATGAGGCAAACCCAAGAGCAGATTCTCTTGTCTAGCTGGAAGACAACAAGCAGGTCAGTATAGCATCGAATCGCCAACAGGGGATGAGCTTACCCGTCGGACTAGTTTCTTCTCCTCCTTCTCTGTCCATTCGGCAGTTGGGTCGTATCGATGAATGCCTTCATATTCTGGAATAGGCTTGTACAGCTCTGTAGCTCCTCCGGACACAAATGTGTCGCCGGTGAAGTAGGCGCGCTTCTGTGTCGAACCGTAGTCGTAATCGGAATCGGACGCCTGAATGATCGGGTCGTCGATAGTGGTCGACTTCTTGTCTGCCATATTGCGGGGCCCGAGATGCGAGTTGTATCGGTACTCGGTCAACTACAACCTATCCGTATGCCAAGCTCGGTATATAAGTAACTCGGGGCATTTTTTTAAGGCCCATTGTTATATATCGTGCGCTGAGGATTAAATGGTGCAATGGTATAGATTGTCTGGCATAATACCTGTCTGGTGTGGTTTTTTATCCATATATGCAACGCATATGCGATGGTGCAATCCCTCGGAGGATATGTCTAATCTCTCCAACATGGCATTGGCTGAAAACTCCAAATCCTGCTAGATCTTATGCCGATGTCCCGCGGAGTTCGGTGGGTCGACATGGACAAGAGGTTGCGATGAGACATGAAACAGAGGACTTCCAATAGAGGAACTAGCCTTACTCGTGCACTTTGGACTCCGCAGTATCGTTAAGGTCGCATTTGTATCCTTCGGGAAGTGGTAGCTCTGCTGATCAAGTCGACACGTTCGCCAGTTAGTCTGTCCCTTGAACGCGTGCGAGGGTCACTCGATGGCGTCAACAACATTACCGAGAGTTTCTCCGAAAGAAATAATTGTCGTCAAATATTCGTATTGGATGAGTTTTTATTACTCATGCCACTCTTCTTTTCAATCTCGAGGGGCTAATACTCGTCCTTTTGTCTTCCTGTTGACCATGTTTCGACGGCAATAACAGCAATTAAGAACAACGGCATCTCCATTTCAGTGAGATGGAGAAACTGTCTCAAAGAGTGGAGACGGTCACGAAAAGAGCCACTAGGAAGCAGGTCTAATCTCCCCGGATCCGGTCCATCGCCAGCTCCATTTGCTCCGAGATGTTCCAGACCCCACAACAGTACATTTCGAAGGCCAGAGTTCCCCTGATAGATGGAAAGGTTTTGAGATATGAATGAATTTTCTGATGAACTGAAGCTACAAGAACGATTTATAATATAGAGTGAATAAAAAGTACTTTTGTCTTCACGTCATTTTCAATTGGCTCCTGCTTTTGCGATAGTGGTTAATAACTGGACTCTGTGACGCAATGGATTATCGACGCAAAAAATGTCACTTCACATTGAGACAGGCGACGAAAAGATTACATTGTGGAAGGATTTGTAATGAAACTCTCTTCGAATGTCATCCCAAGTCCACTCAAATAATATATACCACCAGGGGATGCATGCTTCAAGCCAACACAACACACAAGATCCCAAAAGTCAATCGCCCGCACCCTACCCTGGAGACAGCGTTTGTCTCGGGGGTTCGAATGCAACTGAGGCCTCAATGAAGCTCCGGAAAGCAACCAATCAGAGCCACGCCCGGTTAGCTCAATCGGTAGAGCGTGAGACTCTTACGAGTACGCGATCTCAAGGTTGCGGGTTCGACCCCCGCATCGGGCTGTTCCTATAAAAAACGATTGCGAGCAATAGCGAGGCATCTCTTTTTGCCATTTTGCACTTTGTCCGAGTCCTTTACCTTTTTAGTGGTGAATATGACATTGTTCTGCAGTAGCGCGCTGTTCGTTTCACGCTGGCCCCGTTTTGACAGCAGCTCGAATGCGCGTTGAGCCTCATCCAGAACCTTTCGAAAGCGAGGACACAGAACGCAAATGCACTTGAAGGGATTGAGCGGAGATCTCATCACATTTTGACCCATTTCAATGAATGTAAATGGCACTCAATCCGAGCCAGTTCCACTGACCGCGTCATCTTGGTGGGTTGGTCAAGGGGTCAACACCACTAGACCCTCAATATTCGCATTCAGAATACGAAAACTATCATCAGAAACTTCCTTAAGAACGCCGAAATGTCTGGCCCCCTAAAGAAGAATCTTTCTGATCTCAAGGCCTTTCCTGTGTTACAAGACTCTTGATTTCCATTATAATCTTTTTGTCTGTTCTTGATGTCATTGTTCACATACATATCGTTATCCTTCTTTAGTTTTCGTATCCAAAGATGAGCGGAGATGGGCCATACGGACCCGTTGTCAATGGGACGCAGATCGTGTTTTTCGAGTACCTGCCCAACAAACCTGCCGCCATCTCCTTCGTTGTTCTCTTCGGCATTGCCACTTTGGCCCACCTGGTATTCCTCTTCATCTTTCGAGCCTGGTTCTTCATCCCCTTCATCCTTGGTGGCATCTGTAAGTAGACCCAATATCCTTGGGGTTGGTACATCCTGACACAGACACAGGTGAAATCTTTGGTTACTTCGGTCGAGCCCAAGCCCATGATACTCCCGATAAAGCAGGTCCCTTCATCCTGCAGAACGTCCTTCTCCTCGCTGGAACATCTTTCCTAGCTGCGACAATCTACATGAGTCTTAGGCGTGTTGCCACGGCGCTTGACTCGCAACATCTTTCGTTCATAAGTCTTCGATGGCTGACAAAACTCTACGTCCTCATCGACATTGCATGCATTGTCAGCCAGTTCATAGGCGCCATTATACCTGCTTCCGGCGAACCAGATGCCATCACTAAAGGCCGAACTATTCTTATCGCTGGTCTGATAGTTCAACTCTGCGCCCTGAGTATTTTTATCCTGACATCGCTGTATCTTTACATACGCATAAGACAAGAAACTGGACCGTTCCTAGATTCGTCCTTGGTACGGTGGCGGCGATACTTCAGAACCATCGAGGCTGTGACTGTCATCATGAGTATTCGAAGTATTGTCCGTGCAGTCGAGTATCTTCAAGGACAAGGAGGGTTCGTCATATCCCACGAAGTCTTCATATACCTCTTTGACGCCTTACTTATGTTACTGGTCATGCTCTTGTTTTTGATCGTTCATCCAGGGCGGCTGGTCAAGAACGGTACAGGGATGAAGTGGAGGGGACAGACGCAAATCGATGAAGCGGCTGAGGATATCATGCATCTACGGGAGTATCGCGCTTAGAATGTTCCCGTTGATTAAGAGATCGAGAATGAATATCGTTACGTAAATAGAGTCAGATTGCAATGACATTCGAGTGATTCCAATTACCGATAGTGCATTCATTTCAGTCTTTCAGACAGTTGCAAAGAACATTGAGCGGAAGCATATCGAGATTGGACAAACCGAAATAAATACTATAAGGAAATGGCCTCCTGAGTATAATGAGTTCAAACCAGCATTTTTGCTCTCAGACATCTCTGACAAGTCTGATAAGGATGTCGGCGGTGATATCGAGCTTGATTTGGGCGATTAGATGGAGCGCAGCGACGCGATAAGCGCCGATAAGATAAGATAAGCCACCATACCCCGCTGTTCATTGGCCGGTTCCTGATGTCATCTCGTGACAATATCAATTTTCAGCGTCTGGACATCTCGTTGCTGGACATCTTCAACACCAACAGTACAGCCCATCATGTTTGCTCTTCGACGGATCATTGCCCGCCCTATGCTGCGCGTAGCGACGCGTCAGATTCACGTCACGCCACGTCGCTTCGCCTCTGCTGACCAGCCGCCTAACATGCAGCAGCTCGAGTCAATGATGAATGACCCTCATATTCGCGAGACTTTTGAGAAGCTGAGCCGCCATCCTCCGGCCATCGAGGCCATGCAGAAGATGGGGGACATCATCAAGAGCAAGGGTATGGAAGTTTGGTGAATCAATTGCAACCTCGGCTGATTATCTGGCGCAGGGCTTGCGACTTCAGGACCACCGAGCAAGATGGACATTATGAAGCTCATGATGGATAAGGAGTTTCGTGATGCAGCGACAAAGGTATATCTGCTGCCCGAGTCTTGGACTTTGTGCTAATTGGCCTTGCAGTTGACGACCGAAATGCAAAATGCTGGTGTTGAGATCAACCCTGATGTTAGCTGCTCCTACCTGCTTCATTCTCGTCCATGTCACTGACAATATCCCTAGGTCTTCATGAAGATGATGCAGGGTGAGAAGTGAAGTTGATATCTTCATCCGGGAAAGTGTTGGGTTTATAGCATCAGCCATGACAAGAGTTGCGATGGTTCCGAGAACATAGTGTCATTAGCCATCAGACATCAAGAAAGCTAGCGAATATTAGTCAGGACTTGAACTAAGTTGTCTTGTAACATCACCAATCTAGCTGCATGGAAAGCTGGTTGATTGTGAATTGCATCATGTGATAATTGTATACTCAGCGACGAGACATCCAAGTTCGTAACAATTGCCCGCTTGATTAGTCCCCGGGCCATATCTACACATGTTCCATTCTATTTCGGGGCAATACTTCTCATGCACATCGATCCGAGACCCCGGACCTTAGCTTCCGACGGACACCATCGGAGTCACCGCTCGATAGTTTCATGCCAAAACCCAATCAAGAAGGCACAAGAGGTCAAAGCTGAGAAGGGAAATTGAATGCGAGGCATAGAATTGACATGAGACGGTTCTCTCTGCCGCTCTGACACATTGAAATGAGCATGTCGCAGAACCAAGTTTTCTCACCTGTTCAGCAAGCCACATATCAGAAACAGTTCGACCTGAAATTATCACCAAAGGAGTCACATAGCTTGATCAATTCCCCGGACAAATAACAGAGATAATTATTAGACATAAAAACAAGCTTCTGCAACCGACTTTTGGATTGGCTGTTGCAGGCAATTCGTAAAATTGCGGGAATTTTAGTTCACGCTAGCACAGGCCCCTTGACACTCCTCCTGTGATCAGAACACGGCTCAGAGGTCTAGGCCACAGCTGAACTCTCTCGTGATTTAGGAGCCAATCAATTTTATCACTCGACTAGTTTACAGCTGCCTATTGAGGAAGCTGGTCCCAGATCTTCACAGGCAAAAGCGACTTGGTCTGGCGTTCGCTAGGTGATCCGAGCTAGTGAGAAGCTGAACCAAGACATGCATCGTAGCCTAGGAAACTTCCAGGGGAATCGGCGCCGTTGGTCTTGAACATCGGTATGGATGGCGGTCGCTTGATTAACATTCAAGTGAGGGTGTTTACCTTTTGAGTAGAATAACATACTAGCTCGTGCAACATAAAGAGACAAGCGCCCATCCTGCTGTTCTGGTTCATTCAGTCTTCATTGATGTTTCCATTGACCTACGCCAGCCTATACCCCAATAATTGATCAACAACGGCAAGATGAGGTACTCAATCACACAGCTTACAGCTGTTCTCACAACTCTATCCACAACAGCACGGTCTGCCGTCCTTCCACGGGAGAAGCAAGGGTCCTGTACGAAGACAAAGGTCGCTATCCTCGGAGCCGGTGTCGCTGGCATAGCAGCAGCCCAAAACTTGACAAAAGCAGGCATTGACGAGTTCATCATTGTAGAGTATAATGACTACATTGGCGGGCGAATGAGGAAACAATCGTTTGGCAAGAAAGTAGATGGAAAACCTTACACTATCGAGTTCGGCGCCAACTGGGTTGAGGGTATCGGATCAGAAGCTACACATGAGAATCCCATCTGGCAGTTGGCAAAGAAGTATGACTTGAAATCGCATGAGTCCGACTACGACAACTACTTGACATTTGACCACAAAGGACAGACAAACTGGAGCAGCACGATCAAAGACCTGGAAGAGATCTACAGCAGGGCTGAAGCAGAATCTGGTCGTCTCCTGCTCGGTAACTTGCAAGATACTTCTGTACGTGCCGCTATTCGTTCAGCAGGATGGCGTCCAGACAAGGACGACATGCACGCGCAAGCCGCCGACTGGTGGAAATGGGATTTTGAATCCGCTTGGACACCAGACGAGAGTGGTCTCATCTTCGGAGTGGCTGGTGGTAATGCAACGTTCGGCTACTTCAGTGATGTCAGCAACCTCGTCGTCGACCAGCGTGGCTTCAGCACCATCATACAAGAAGAGGCCAAGACGTTCCTGAAGAACGGTGATAAGAGACTCCGACTCAAGACAACTGTCGAAGGCGTCAAATACGGAAAGGACGGCGTGACAATCACAACGGACAAGGGTGATTGTATCCAAGCCGACTACGCCATCTGCACTTTTTCGCTAGGCGTGTTGCAGAGCAACACCACCGAATTCAGCCCTCCTCTACCCGACTGGAAGCAAAGTGCCATTGACCAGTTTGCTATGGGCACGTATACCAAGATCTTTATGCAGTTCGAAGAGGCGTTCTGGGACAACGAAACGCAATTCTTCCTGTATGCTGACCCTCTCGAACGTGGCCGATACCCTCTCTTTCAGTCACTCAACCCAGAGGGATTTGCGCCGGGCTCCAACATTCTCTTCGGAACTGTTACTGGAGAGCAGGCATGGCGCGTGGAACGTCAGACCAACAACGAGACGATGGAACAGATTCTTGATGTTTTGAGACTGATGTTCCCCGACAAGAATGTGACGACACCGACTGCTTTTACCTACCCCCGCTGGAGTACTGAACCGTAAGTCAAGAACAGCCGGCTCACAGTCGAATGATTTGTGGACTAACAATGCGCAGTTGGGCATATGGCTCTTACAGCAACTGGCCCGTCGGCATGACTCTTGAGAAGCATCAAAACATGCGCGCCAACGTTGAGCGACTCTGGTTTGCCGGCGAGGCTAATTCGGCTGAGTTCTTTGGTTTCCTGCACGGCGCGTACACGGAAGGTCGCGATATTGCTAACAAGATTGGTAATATCCTCAACGGAAAAGCTGGTGATGATGAGTTTGACATGGAGAGGTACGAGAATCTTCACGGGACGACATTTGTGGATGAGTATGATGAGGACAACGGATGGTTGTTTCCGTATGACGTCGAGGGGGATGAAGAAGAGGAATAATGAGGAGACTGGTGTTGATTTACTGTAAATAATTATTTATGACGGCAACGATTGTAATACGACAGAAGATTTGAACAGAGTGCGATCAATGCTGGTTTACTCAATGGGTTTTTTGCATGTTGTCGCCGATACCGCATCGGAGGATTATAAATCGGGGGGCTGGGGTTCAAGTCAACACATGGCATAGCATCCATCGTATGCAGGAACTCAATGTCTCGGCAAAGGCCAAAGTATTCGTACATTGAGTTTGAGTTCTCAACGGCAAGACCGTATGCTTCTTTGCAAATGCCTTATGGATCTCAATTTGATAGAGTTTGTAATACCGGGTAGGGCCGAAGATGGTGGATCTGGTTATCAGCAGGCTGCATAAGTAATCTCGTATGGGGCCAAACAATTTGCGACGACGACATTATCGCCCAAGCTCTGGAAGGGATCAATTGAGGCTATCGTATGACCTCTTGGAGACTAAAGACTCTTCAATGCGATATACGCGCATTCACGTCGTGGCTCATCGGCGAGCGAACCGATTCCCTGCTTCTCGGCAGCTCTTGGCGTGGTTTCTAGCCCATCTCTCTGATGATGGATCGACAGTGGCCGAGTGGGAGGAGAGTGGGAGAGCAGCCATGATTACAATAACCATAACCCCGCCCTTTCACTTTTCAGTCAGTGCGTAAACGTTTATCCCAATCGGTTCTGGTTAATGAGTAAATGCTTGGAAATCAGATAGAGTGACGCGGCTCGCATAGCCTCATCAATTGCCGACTCGATTGTTAGTGAGGTCAAAGTCTTGGCAATTGATGTCATGGATGTTTGTGCTAAGACTGACTCAGATTTGGGTGTGATGCGCTAGATCTTTGAATCGGGACTGCTAAGGTGCTGTACTGTACCTTTAGGTGTCCTAAGTCCGGTCAGCCCGCTCAGGTCCCCCCAAGCCTCACTAAAAACTAAAAGGCAAAACAAGGAAAACTCCCCCTCGGTTGCAGCCGATGGCAATCCCCAAAGCTAGTTTCAATTCTCATACTCCCATGAAACGACCCCAGTTTACGGAATAACAGTGATCAAACAGCTAAAATCCGTAGAGTATCAGTATCAGCGTCGGATTTAGCGAGTCAGCGGTTTCATAACCCCGTAGAGATTAGGTCGGCAAATCAGTTGCCATACTTACCGAGCCTGCCAAGAACTGGCTATGTCGTATTTACAGGGCATTTATTGGCCGAAGCTCATGTCCAAGCCACGCCAAGGGATCTAAACTTAAGGTTTAGGTTTCCGAGGCCAACAGCTGCTTATGAGAGACGAATCATTGACGAGTGACCGCGTAATTCATTGCTTCGGACGCCGAGTCCAGTAGCACAGCACGCGAGCATGGTATCCCCATCATGGCTTGGCATCATGGCTGGGCCAAGCATCTCAACGCGTCATAGTCGCTTGATACCTATCTTTTTTTTCTTTCTTGGTGTTTGCTGCAACTATCAAAACCCCTTCGTCTCTCCCGCCCTTCTCGAAGCTTTGATGGTTGTTACACCCTCAAGCCTTTGACGTAGGCACTATCCCATTCCCCTGACTATTCGAGCCAATTCGAGGCACTGTCTCATACCAAGGCTTCTTTCACGAATCACAACATAATCCATGATGCTGCGATCACTTGCTCTCACAAGTTTCCTCGCCGGACAATCGCTACGAGCCGCAGCTCAGCGCAATCAGGTTGACAACCGCAACCTTGACCCATTGAAGTTCAAGAGCGACGGAACATTTCAAATATCAGTCTTTTCAGATCTCCATTTCGCTGAGGGTACGGCATTGAAACTACCATAGCTCAAGGAAAGTCGCTGACTAAGATCTAGATGCCTCATCAATAGGACCCGAGAAAGATGCTAGGACCGTCAAGGTCATGGGCGACGTGATCGATGCCGAGCTGCCAGACTTGGTAGTCCTGAACGGCGACCTTATTAACGGCGAATCAACATTCATCCATAACAGCACAGTGTACATCGATCAAATCGTCTCGCCGATGGTAGATCGAAACATGACATGGGCTTCAACGTACGGAAACCATGATCACAATCGCAACCTCAACGGTACCGCGATGTTGGAGCGCGAGCATACATGGCCTGGATCTCGAACAGATTCAATGGTTCCAGGAAGCGATGCTGGAACAACGAATTACTACCTCCCCGTATACGCATCAAACTGCAGTTCAAACTGCACGCCCGAGCTGATACTCTGGTTCTTTGATTCCCGAGGTGGCTTTTACTACCAAGGCGGTGCTCAGCCTAACTGGGTTGATAAGAGTGTCGTGGAATGGTTTAACGAGACCAATGCTGATTTACGCGAGGAACATGGCAAGAACATTCCTTCATTGGCCTTTGTTCACATTCCCGTGTACGCTTCTCTGATGCTGCAGAACAATGGCGTTGACGAGAACTATCACCCTGGTATCAATGACGAAACAGTCATTCAACAAGGTGCGGGTTGGTGCGCAGACAAGAAGGGAGGTTGTGATTACAGCGATCAAGATTTGCCTCTGATGCAAGCTCTCGTTGCGACACCTGGCGTCATTGGCCTCTTTTCCGGCCACGATCACGCGAACTCATGGTGCTACAAGTGGGAAGACAAGGTCGGCGATATGGACCTTTCTGGTAACGGCATCAATCTCTGCTACGGTCAACATACCGGTTACGGTGGCTATGGAGACTGGATCCGAGGCGGTCGCCAAATCGTCGTCACACAAGAAGGCCTTGAAAATCTTGAAATCGATTCGCATATTCGCCTCGAGTCGGATGAGGTCGTTGGACAAATCTCTTTGAACTCAACCTACAACACTGATTCATACGCCGCAACTCCGAACCAGAAGACGTTCCTCAGCATTGCGAGCTCTTCCACGCCGACACCTTCGACGAGACCTGCTTCTTTAGCAGCGCGCTTTGGATCGCACAACGCTTTCAACTCATCTTTGATTGTTTTCGCAGGAGTTGTTGCATGGATTATGGTGTAGAAATAGCATTCAGATTTGTTGCATTTAGCGTTAAGATTATAGACAATGATTCCCCCCAAGGCCATCATCTCGTTCCTCCGCTGTGATAGCTGTCATGACCGTCAATGAAAACTATAGCGCTTGGTTTTAGAAAAGGGAAAAAAGAGGAATGGAAAAGCGTGCAGGACTGTTCAGTGATAACTGCAAAAAGAGAATTCTCTGATGAGACTGGGACTCGA